>CAUYRT010063098.1:0-66595 GCA_963574885.1 Lepilemur ruficaudatus | reverse complement strand
GATGTCATCACGATTGTGTCTCAGGGCTGTCGGTTCTCCGAGGCTGACAGGCAGCACAAGCTGCTCCGGCACACGGCCTGCGTCTGTCATCCAGAACAGCTTGCAGATTCTTACTGTGTGAATGAAATATGGAGAGAAGGGTGTTTTTCTTCCTAGGCTATCAGGGTAATTGAAAGTAACCGTATCAGGGCATGGGGGCGGGGAAGGCAGGGAAATAGGCCGCCTTTGTGAAAGGCGACTCGTCGGCGCTCAGAGCCACAGGTGCGCAGCCTCGTCCCCAAACGCAAAGGCTTGAGAAGTACTTCCTGTCATCAAAAGGCCCGAGATGAATTATTTTTCTTGATGTGCTGTTGGATTCTATTTGCTAATATTTTGTTGAGGATTTTTGCATCTATATTCATGAGGGATATAGGTCTGTAATTTTCTTTCTTTGTTGGGTCCTTTCCTGGTTTTGGAATTAAAGAGATGTTCGTTTCATAGAATGAATTCGGAAGGGTTCCATTCTTCTCAATGTTATGAAATAATCTCTGAAGAATGGGTGTGAGTTCTTCTTTGTATGTTTGGTAGAACTCTGACGTGAAGCCATCAGGTCCTGGGCTTTTTTCCGTTTTGGGAGGTTCTTAATTACTGCTCCAATTTCTGAGCTTGAGATTGGTCTGTATAGAAATTCTGTTACCTCCTGGGTGAACTTAGGAAGGTTGTATGTTTCCAGGAATCTGTCCATTTCCTCCTCATTATGTAGTTTTTGAGCGTACAGTTTTTTACTCAAACGGTGGGAGCGATCACTAGGGAATTGGGGGGCGGGGGGGTAAGCCCACGTCTGAGCGACGTGGTGGGCACTGTGGAGGGGTGGGACATGCTTGAAAAGTAGTTGGGGAGCGGAATGAGGGGTCTCAATAGGGGAAAGGAATTTCTCTAAAACTGATTCATGTGATTAACTGTACACCTCGGTAGATTCACTGAAAATCATTTAATTGTACACTTAAAGTGGAGTAAAGGCATGATATGTAAAGTACACTTCAATAAAGAAAAAAAAAAAAAGAAAAAAAAAAGGCCCGAGATGCTGCCAGCACTTGTTTTCAATACAGAAAATGCCTTCGTGCACGTCACCACCCCTCAGCTTTCCGGTGAGGCGCCACAGCCACCGTCTTTGGAGGCACATCCTATGGGACAAAGGCACGGGGCCTTTGCGTGTTCCTTAGCCAGGGAAGAGAGCTGGCTTAGCATTCCAGATCAATGCGCCGTGGTAGCAAATTGGAAATGTGCTATGAAAAATCATTAAACAGAGAAATTCTACTGTTCCTGAGTTTTGGATCAGAAGCAATAAATAACACCTGCCTGCTCTTATAGTTACTATTTTACAAGGTTGGCCCTGGTGAGACGGAATATCAGATAATACTGTGTCAGTTACACTCTGCCTCCTACATGAAATTGTGCTTTTTGGAATTGTTTTGGTTAACGGGAAGGTTTTTGCTTAACGCGGGTGAAAAGTACTAACGGGATGGAAAGCAAGGTCCCAGTCGGCAGCCATTCGAGTCATGACTTTGTTCTGTTTCGAGATAGCTTTAAAATCACTTAGCCAAATAAAATTCCAAAGTGCTCTAACTGCCAGGTTGCTTTATCTAATTCATGGAACAGAGGCAAAGGAACCAGCAATAACCCTCCATTTGCTATTATTAGATTAGCTGTTACTGAAACCGCAGAAAGTATATAACCCTTCACTTTGTGTTCACTTGAATTTGGTTATTAAGCTCTGATGGAACTTTCATTTAACCAAATGCCTTTGTTTACGACAATAAGCATGTTAAGCATTCTGTGTTCTGAATTTGACATGACCGTTTTGTAATGGTACCTGCCTCCCACAAAGGCATGTTAAAGTCGCAGAGGCTGTTTATCTGTGTTCCGTCAAACATTTTCCATTCAGTCTTGGTTAGGATCTTGCTGTCCTTCCAACTTTCAAAAATACGTTTTGTTTTTTTTTCTTCTATTAAGGCTTCTACCTCTTTGAAAACGTAACCAGACATTAACAAACATGAAACTACTCACAGGAACTCCATAAAAATCGATCTTTCAGAATTAAATAAGCATCTGGTGGTCTGAAAATGTTTTATACCTGATATTTGAAAGATATTTTGACTACTGCCAAAAGGAGCCGACTCCCTCGTGCTGATTCCCTCGTGGGTGCCGTCACATGCCCCCGCGTCGTGTGATTAATGCACGTGCCCTGGAGCAAGACAGTCTTGGATTTGCACCCAGACTCCGCCACTGACATGCCTGCGACCTTGGCCTTTTCCTCTTGGGGACGTCAGTTAGTTGTAACTGCCCTTGCCTCAGTGTGGAGTGGAGTCCAAACGTAGTACTTACCTCGTAGTGTTACATATGAGAGAGGGCACGTCAGCCCTCGAAGGCATGACCGTTACTACGGTTACCGTTTGTGTGGTGTGTGTCCATTCCCACGCGGTAGGTGCGTGTCAACGTGAGTGAGACCTCATTGATTCTAAGTTAGTTTGTGATGGTGCAAACGCCATCATCTTTTCAGCGCGTGATGCCCTGGCGTCCCGGCTGTATCTGAAAGTAGCATGAAGCATAGTCACCGTTTTGGATCTAGCCAGAGAGAGCCCCAGCTCGAAGACGAGTCACCATGAAGGTGGCCATTTCAGTTGCTGAGACTGGAACCCGTGAACCAAATCCCTACTCCAGAGAAGTATTACTTTTAAAATGGTAATTTTTTATTTCAGTTCTTTTGAATTGACGTAAACGCTAGAATGAGGAGTGCTTTGGATAGGTGAGCTAGAAATACATGGCCCTTCCACTAAGAAGGGGTCCTATAGATAATGTGTTGTCAGTTTTTCACTGACTTTGTTTCCCAAAGTTACTAGGCTTCCATCTGCCTTTCTTCTTTGCATTTCTCAAATGTGGGTCTTTGTCTTTTATATCCACATTTTCGGGGTAGTATGGATGTGTTTGGAGAAATCCACACTGTTTCACCCCGTGCTCTTTAGACCACCAGCCCATGGAGGAGGAACGGGAAGTAAGGCTCGGAGATCTGCTCTCAACAGTTTCCAGCAAATTTACATGGCTCGCACGGGGGTAGAGTCTTTCTCCTTATCCGTACCATATTCTGTTGGCTTGAATTGTGAGTCACGGAAGAGCGAAGGCTTCTTTAGCTGTGAAAGTTTCGGTGAGAATAAATGTTAGACCCGTGGTGTCAGTGTAACGCAAAATAAGATAGCATTTGAAGACAGTCTCTGCTTCGGCATCATATCGACAGTGCCCCTCGCTGGAGTCGGGAATCCGGGACTCACCGAGATACACCATCTGGCGAAATACGGAAGGCCGGTCTTGTGCCAGCTGAGAAAGCTGCCTCGGTTCCAACTCTTGTGTACTTTGCGCGTTATTGGATGCCTTGCAAAACGTTTGTCACTTTTTAATTAGGAAGGGCTAAGGGATTTTGGTACCCCAAAGAAAATGTCAGCAACCCGAAGGTAGAAAAATTATCCGGTGGGTCATAAGGGGCAGTGCGTATTTTTAACTCTGAGCTTGCACGGGGAGTGAGGACGGCTTCATACCGGGATCTTTTTTGCAGGATGTGAGGGTGGGATGTCCTTGATCTGTCTGGATGGAAGCGGAGATCTGGTCTTTCTGTCATCCTGACAGTTCCCGAGCTTGCTTCTTCCGCAGCACGGCCGGTCTTTGGAAGCACGTGCCAAGAGATCAGCTCTGTTCTGCTTCTTGGCCTGTCCTGTACGCTGCGGCCTATCATGTTAATTAACGTGAAAATTTGTCGACTGGAATTTGCCCGACTGGCAGAAGAGTTTCAGTGTCAGATGTCGTTAGGCCTGGATATAAATATTATGTTTCTATTGTTAATTAATTGCAGCGCCTCAGTACCAGTGATCCAAAATCCAATTCAGTCTGCAACAGGCCTGTGGAGAAGGGCCAGAAATAATGAATGCAGAGGGGAAAAAATGTATTCAGAGTTTCCATTGTATCTGTCAGTGTCCTCTTAGAAAAACAGCAAATTTTGGTGGGTCACTGTAGTTCAAGAGGGGCAAGGCAGTGCAGAATCAGGACTCATTGTCTTCTGAAACCTCTCGGATGTTACTTACTATTTTTTTTTTTTTTTTGAGACAGAGTCTCACTCTGCTGCCCGGGGTAGAGTGAGTGCCGTGGCGTCAGCCTCGCTCACAGCAACCTCAAACGCCTGGGCTCAAGCGATCCTCCTGCCTCAGCCTCCCGAGTAGCTGGGACTACAGGCATGCGCCACCATGCCTGGCTAATTTTTTCTATATATTTTTAGTTGGCCAATTAATTTCTTTCTATTTATAGCAGAGACGAGGTCTCGCTCTTGCTCAGGCTGATTTCGAACTCCTGACCTTGAGCAATCCTCCCGCCTCGGCCTCCCAGAGTGCTAGGATTACAGGCGTGAGCCACCACGCCCGGCCGGCCGGATGTTACTTACTATTGAATCTGTTCCACTGCCGGCCCTGAGACCATCCCAGCATCAGAATTCCTGACACATGCTGCCCTGCTGCCTTTCCTTGATTCCCCCCCCGGCCCCGTTTTGCACCGCCGAGCCTATTGTTACGTTCCTATCTCATTTCGTAGCTGTGGGACGGGGCGTCTGGTCCCGTAACCCTCCTTGTTTCTCCCCACAGCGCTCACTGTCCTCTCTTTGTTTGGCCACCAACCTCCCCTTTCCTTTCCTTTCCGTCCTTTGTTTTGGTCCCCAGGCTCAGCAGCCTGTCTATCAAGTCTGCCACTGTTCGTTAAGATCATTTTGCTTCCAAACTGAGCTGGTAGCTGACTATCACTCAGGATGACGCCGCTAGAACTGTCTGCATCGGAAAAGGGAGCAGAAATCTTGCCGCCGGTGCCCAGACCTCAGAACCGACTGTTGTCGCCAAGCCGTAAGCCAGCAGGCGTTTGTGACCGCCATCCTGCACCAATGTTTTGTTGAATTCTCGCTGTGAGCAACGGCCTCTTACCCGGCCACCTCCCTGGTGGTGGGTGTTCCAGGCAGAGGAGGGCTAATTAAGACTTTAGAAGGCAGGACTAATGTGTTCCGGTGGTCAGGGACCCTCATTTAATTCCTGGCATCCTGGTCCCTGCCAACCTCGTTCTGCCCCTGCGATTATGCCGGCCAAGAAGCGGAGAAGGGAAGTCGAACTTTGCCCTGCTCTGAGCTTCCCTGTCCAGCAGGGTCTGTCAGATTAAAAATGAGAGGGAAGGAGGCCAGAGAATCTTCCAGATGGAGAGTTCAGAGGAGGGCGCAACCAGACTCCCTCTGCACAGTGACGGTGCTGGGCCATCCGAGCACCGGGCCCGGAGCCAGGAGCACGGGCTGCTGCCCGACCCTGCAGTGCAGGGGGGTGGGGGGCCTGGCAGAGCGGTCACCCTTAGCTCAGGGTGGGGGCAGATTCCAAGCAGGCCTACGCAGGCCACGCGGTGGACGCAGAGCGTGTACTCCCAGGGCGAGGTCCGTCTGGGTGGACGTTGGGCCCCCCCAGGCCAGACTCGTCTTAGGGGCGCCTTCCCCGTGTCGCACGGGGGTGGAGCTGGCAACCGCAGTAGCCAAATGGGGAGCTGGTGTTCTCTCTGTTCCCTGCCTTGAACGGAAGGTGACCTTAGTTGGGCTGGAGGCGGCAGTCACAGCGGCGGCCCGCGTCCTTGGCTGGACTCATGTGTGGACGGCAGTCCAGGCGGCAGGGGTTTGGTGAGGCCGCGGTGCACTGAGGGTCACCACGCAGGCTCTCGGTCGCACAACTCGGTAACCGGTTTCCCATTCATCGTACGGTATCCGGCGCCGATGCTCCAGGAGCAGGACTGTGCCCAAACGGGAACTTGTTTTTAGACCAAGGCTGCCTGGGGCCCACGTAATGATGGAAAGGTGACGGTCGAGGTTAAACACTGAATGTCTGGTTTGGCCTTCCTTAAAAACGGGTTATTTTAACGTTACATCTGCACAGCCTCAGTTTCTCCCTAAGATGAACCTCTTTTCCTCAGATTCCGGCTGTTAGAATTTGCGGAGGGCCTGTGCTATTGGGAGCAGGGCTGTTTGACTTCAAATGTCATCCCACTCTGAGAAAACATCCCGGGGCCGTGTTAGGGCGTCCCTGTGCAAATGCCACATTGTCAGAGAGTCCTCCCTGGAATCAGGCTGGCCACGGCGCTTCCCGGGCCTGTCGGGGTGCTCAGACAGCTCGCTGACTCCCCACTGCCGGACGCCAACCCGGCCGGGCCGTGCGCCCCAAGATTTCACGAAATCTGGTTCATCTGTAACTCCGTGAATGTTCAAATGCTAATTGTTGGCTGATTGGTATTCTATGCCTCAGATGTCACCTAATGATTTTGCAGAGCTTGTGCTACTGGGCAAATTTACTTTTTGGATTCCTGGCAAATTATGACAGCATTGAACAGGTGTGACAGGGGTGTGTGTGTACCTGTGTGTGTGTGTGTCTCAGGCCACAGAAGGGGAGGCTTCAGTAGAGAGAGATCTTTTCATTTTATGAAAGCCTAGAGTACAAATTAAGGGAAAGAATGAGAAATAAAAACAAAACTCCAAAACTAACCTTAGCTTAAGAATTCCCAATCAGTTTTCACTTTTAACGGTAATGCAAATTTATCATATTCTTTTATTAAGCAAATTTTATTGAGCGTATGTTAGGGCCAGACACTGTCCTAGAGGATGTAGATTTGATATAGAATAAGACAGACGTGGTCTGTATTACTATTGAACTTATGGTCTGATAGAAAGATTTTCACGTACACTTTGACTACACTGATCAGTTTTCCAGGTAAATAACAAAACTAAGAATTATTCTGGTCACCCTTCCTCTCCCTTGAACTCTAAATATTAATGTATCTGAGTTTCACGAATTCTGATAAGACTCTATAAGAAATAGATACATATAAATTGAAATAAAGCTTCTAGGAATATATCTGAGAAGTTTCAGATTTTTGGAGTCTTTGCTGATGTTTCTTGCGACGGTTTAAATTAGTGTGCAGATATTCAAATAATTCCGTGTGTTTAAAATATCAATTTATCATCAGGTAGTTTAACCAACTGCCTGGTTTTCACCGACATGTAGAAAAAGTTTTCAGAAAGAGAATTTTCTGTAAGAAATTTGTAAGAATTTTCTCTTAGTTGAAAATTGACTATCATTTGGAAGAATGCTGCAACAATCTGTCTGCAGGAACAGCTCGCTGGATGTAGCACAAAAATGAAAAGGAGGGCTGGATTTATTCAGTGTCTTTATTCTTATACCTGAAGGGACAGACTCTTTCCTGGGTATGTAAATAATCGTTAAAGACTTAAACGTTGATAACCAGTCCCTCACCATGGCAGCTAAGTCAGATGAGGGCAAACCCCTCAGCTCCAGGCAGCGTTGCTTTACGTGAGGGGCAGCTGGAAGGTTCTCAGATAGGTTCCTATTGGGGGAAGGTGAATCGCAATCAGGGAAGGTTTCTGTATTTGGGAAAGATGTTTGTTTAAATGCAGACCAGTTTTAAAGGCAGCTGGGGGCTGGATCATGGATTGAGAGGCTTGGGGTTTGTAAAGATTTTTCTGGAAGCCTATACCCTGAAAAACCACCAAGACAAACCAGTGTGTTACTGCCCTGTGGTGCTCTGCTCCCGTGTTGATTTCGTTCAGGAGCAGCTGAAGCCCAGAGCTATTTGGATTCATTTAAATCTAATTTATGTCTTGCAGGAGGTCATGTGAAGGATGCAGAGATTGTCTGCTCTAGAACCAAATGTGGATGAGTTTGGCATGGGGAGGGTAGGAGGTGATATAACATTGTAGCTGTAGGTGAAAGTGTTTTCATGGACTGTGGAAGTTCAGGTCCTTAGATTTTCAAGTCAAGGAAAACATGGGAAAGACAAGGCTAATTGACTTATGTCCAGAGATATGTACTCCAGAGCGGCGGTCCCTGGCCTTTTTGGCATCAGAGACTGGTTTCATGGAAGACAATTTTTCCATGGGTTGTTGGCGGGGAGGGGTTACCAGGAGGAAGCGGGGTGGTTTCAGCATGATTCAAGCATGTTACATTTACTGTGCAGTCCAACCTCTCTGCTAACGATAATCTGTGTTTGCAGCTGCTCCCCAGCGCTGGCATCACCACCTCAGATCAGGCATCAGATTCTCCTAAGGAGCCACAGCCTAGATCCCTCGTGTGCGCAGTTTACAGCAGGGTTTGAGCTCCTATGAGAATCTGACGCCGCCGCTGATCTGAGATGAGGCAGAGTTGTGATTTCATTCTGATGCATCTAAATATGGATTTGCTTTTATTTATCTCGTTGAGACCTTGGGTGTGCTTTTTCAAGAGGACTCATCTCTTTCCTTCTAGAAAATTTATATCCATTATATTTTCATGTTAGATTTTTTTCTATTTCTTTTTAGCTTGGAGATATATAAATAAATGTACATATACCCACAGTTGTATGTATATGTGTTTGTATGTATACACGTACATTTCAAATCATCGCTGTATTTTATTTAGCATTTCTGTGTTTGAAGTGGCAAGGAATTCGGCTCAATCTCCATATTGTCAGACCATAAATCTCTCAGATTTTACAAAATGCAACATTACACTATTTTATCTAGTCTTCCCCAAATTATGCTTCTCCTAACTCTATTGCAACCCATGTGACACAGGAGGAAGGAGATGTTTCTGATGCTATTGCACGGAGGAGCCTTTTCTCCTGCATTAGAATTCTAAGATTTGCATCATAGCCTGTAAGCCTGTTCTTTGGTGGGCGTGCATCAGTGGTCACGGGTTCTTTGGTGGGATAGGGGGCTGTGGAGGGACATAGCTCAGTAAGAGCTAAAGCAATCACTTGGAATATTGAGTGTGGGAAGAAAGAGCCATGGGAAGACCATGGAGTAGGTGACCATTCCCAGCTGCCTCACCATTCGGAGATGTCAGGACCTAGCCAAAAATGAGAGAAAGAGGCATATTCCCATTACTTTCGACTCTGGAGCCACTGTATGAGTAATGTTGGACCACCGAAGCGTCAGCCCTGTGAGCCCTTACATTGCAACTATAATTTTACAGATCTTATATCACGTTGACTTGTACGTGGTCAGTGCGTGGTACACATGTTTTGGTCATAGAGAGTTGACGTTAACAAGCCAAGATTTGATTTGAAATGTCAAGCTGTGGCTTCCTCTGCATTGTGAGCTTCTTCTGAGAGAAGGCTGCAGTCTCCTAGAGAAAGGGTGATGGTCCCTGTACGCACGCACACACATACTGCCGGAGGCAAGGGGTAGGGTGTGGATTGGAAGGGCAGTTCAGCTCATATAAATGCAATAGGCTTCCCCAAGTAAAGCTTTTTTTGGGGGAAAGTGGAAATAGAGCATGCAAGAAAGATGACAAAAGGAATAGCAAAATAAAATGCTTCATCAGGTTGAGTGTGTCACACGAATGCTTAATTTGATTTTCATCTCTCTGCTTTGTAAGCTCTTCCCATTCTGTTGGGGTGTTCACACCCCAAAGGTCTGACTGTAGATTTGGCCAGGTTTGTGTGAAGCAATTCTGGGCACATGTGTGTGCATTTTCAGTTTATGAATGTGGGTTTTTTTTGTTTGTTTGTTTTGTTTTTTTGTTTGTTTTTGGCCTCTTGTGCAGGAGGTATGAGGCGCAAGTTTTATCCGTGGTTTATTTGGCTAGCACCACGTACCACAGCATATGGCAATCCTATTTGGAGACACAGAGAGAAAACGCTCGGTGTTTTGCTCACAGGCAACTCTGACTTTCGTTTTTATCTCTTTGTAGCTTTGAAGCTCAGCAAAGAAGGGAGATCCACTGAGAACAGTCTGTAAAGGTAAGTGTATTTATTACGTGGCCTTGACAAACATTGCCTTTACAGCATTGATTTTTCTTTTATTCAGAGATTTAAACACTTGGATTAAAGATAGAGCTGACAGGACGACTTCTTCAACCACCTGCTTGTCCTCCCTCGTAGGCAAAAGTGCTGAGCAATAGTTCGCAGGGAATAAAATGATTGAGAGTGTTGAGAGTGGCCAGATGCGATGGTGAGCATGCTGACTTTTGCTTTCTTCTCGGCAGTGAAGACATTCCAATGTAGCTACGTTTACCAAGATGAATGCTGGATGGGGAAAGAATGCGCTTGTACCAGTGCTTGTCAGTGGTTAGATAAAGCTAGCCGGCCAAATAAAGCATTTAAAATAAAACGCAGAGAGGCATTTCAATTGGGTTGGATGAAACTGATCACAGAAGTCAGTTGAGCCATTACACGGAGGAGCTAGTTTTGCAGAAAGGGAGAAGCCAGCCGGGTTGGTGTGGCTAATTGCATTCCACCCAGTCGCTCTGGACCCTGAGCGAGTCACGGGAAATGAACTTCCGAGCTCAAAGCAATGGGGAAAGTACCTACTCTGCCTCCTGTGGAACATTAGAGTCGAGTTGGTTTTTACGTGGAGAAATGTAACCGTTTCCCCTTTGCGAGGTGTATTTATAAGCGTAGCTCTGTACAGCATTGTTCTTTGATTCATTGTTTAATTTCTGTTCTGCATGAAGTATTTTAATTTAAAGAATTCATTCTGGGCAATTACAGGGCTGCGGTTTCATCAAGAGTCTTTGGTGGCCAGGGTGAAATATGCCATAATTTCACATTTGTTTTCGTCATAAATTACGGTTTTGACACTTTTAGGGCTCTTTCTGTCGTTTTTATTACAGCAATCATGACCATGACCACTTTAGTTAAAGTTGAAAAGCCATTTTGATTTACCTTCTATTTTAAGTTATTCCTAACTTTATGACAGATGTACTTCTGGAGCTGAATTTTTAATGTTTGTTTTGAGGGGAAGGAAGAATTTTACAGGGAAATTGGAGAAAACCCCTTTTGAATAATCAAAGCATGAGCTATAAAAACTCTGTTCCGAGGATTGGTTTTGGGTGACTGAACTCAGGTGCATGAAAACAGGTTGGCTTGGGATTTTGCTATAGTGGTTGTCCATTAGTGAAGAAAATACTGTCGTAAGAAGTAAATAATTCTTATTTTCAGCCATGTAACTTACATATCTCTGGATTATTGAGCCACGTCTTAAAATAAAGCAGTACTTGATAGCTTTTAGGAATAAATACTCATCGATTATTAGAGCTAGTTATGATGTAGCCATTTTAAAAACCCTGTAATCTTTAGGTATAGCTACGGTGCTGGCATTCCTTTTGGGGAGTGTTTTCACATAGTAGGCACAGTCCATTTTCTCTACTCTCAGTGGAAATCCTTTATTGAATTGGTACCCTGGAGTTAGACGTGGGTTTAGCTAGGCTTTTACTAGCTATTGGAGCACGGACAACTTATTCACTCTCTCTGCGTCTCAGTTTCCCAATCTGTAAAATGGGGATAATATTGTCTGCCTCATCTGGTTGTTGTGGAGCTTAAATGAATTATATATGTTAAGGGCATAGAAGAAAGAGGTCCTGGCCCATGACAAGCGCTCAGTAGGTGTGAGCTGCCACTGCTCTTGTTAATATTAGTAGCAGCAGCGGCAGCATCCTTATGACTTTATTCATTAGGTATTCTGAGAAGTCTGTTCTTTTTAGAAGCTGCAGCATCATGTTTCCAAAGGAGTGTATTGTTCCCAAAGTTGGGCAAATTCCACTCGGTCCTTAAGGAATCAAATCAAAAGGTAACTTTCAGGTAATACGAGAAGCAAGGCTCTCCGGAAGTGGAAAGTTGTCAGGCTGAAGTTTTGTAGGCATCAGGGAAAGCACCTTCTTCGGTTGTGTGTGGTCAATCCCTAATAAATATGATCTTAGGAAATGGTAGTCTTAAGAAATGAGCAATCTGCTAGATTCTTCAGGAATGTTTGAAGAAAGCCTCGGTAAGTAGAGAGAAACACACACCCCCTCTTTTGCCTTTTCCTGTCCTGTGTCTGTTTGCCCTCCCTGACAGCACCTTTATTTCTTTTTGAAGTAGGATTGCAGGACTGTCACCGGGGGCCCTACCCGGGGACGTATACTCAGCCTGTGGATGGGTGTATGACCACAAGCTTGGCTAAGTGGCTGCTCCTTTGGAATCTGAATCTTTAAGAGGTTCTTCTTTGCCCTCGGCAGGAATTCTCATCGGCTAGTGCTTGCTATAAGCCCACTGGAGTGGGTCCTGTTTCCTAGCCTCTGTGTCCGCCTTGGCTGCTCATGGTCTCCAAGCCTTATTTTCCAGTCTGCCGTGGACTCTCGGAGCCTTCCGTCTCCTTCTGGTAATTCTTCTCAGATGAGCCCATTGGTTTCTGTTGCTTGCAACCACAGAGCCCTAATTAATAGAGCAGTTTATGCATTAGTGAGCTAGATTTAGTATAAATGGGGCATGGTCTGAGGTTTACAATTAAAATACTGTTCATTACTTCCTTCCATCCGGTATAAAGTAGCTGAATGTTTTGCGGTCGATTACAGAAAGTACAGAGTTCTCGATAAGGCTCTCAAAAACGTGGTATTTTGCAAACTTCCCTCTCCTCCCCGCCACCAGTGGTAACTACTGTTTGATTCTCTCTGAATATCTGACCCTTTTTGGAATGAAGTTCCACATAGAAAGGACATCGTGCAGTATTTCTCTCTGTGTGTTTCTGACTTATTTCACTGAGCATAATGTCCTTCAGGATCATCCATGCTGTGGGAAATGGCAGGATCTTCAGGCATTTCTGGTTTTGTTTGATTGTGAGACAGGGTCTCGCTGTTTCGCCCTGGCTGGAGTGCAGAGGTGGCATCATAGCTCAGTGCAACCTCGAACTCTTGGGCTCCAGTGATCCCCCTGCCTCAGCCTTCTGTGTTTGGTACAGCAAGGTCGCTCTGGGCTGCCCCTCCAAGCTCTCGGTGTGTGAGTGCGGGGGTGGGCTGGAAACGAGGAGAGGAGCAGAGAGGCCACTCGTCCCTCCCAGTTCCTGGGGGCCTGGTCTCTCTGTGGCACGGGGACCGTGAAGGGGCTGCCATTTCCTTCTGTTGGCCCCAGCATCCCAAAACAAAACAGGAATACTCGTTCAATATTTCTCGGCTTTTTCCTGAATGTTTGTTTCTCTTTTGATCACTTTTCTTGCCCTACTGAACACTTTTCTTTTCAATGGTGTGTAAAATGTGATTGAAAACTCAATTACTTCTGTTCCCGGCATTGCTTGTGGTTTCTTGGGAGTAGAATAGGCAAGTTTTCTCTATTTACCTTTGTGTCTTGTTTGTTGACTACTTCTGGGTTCTGTGCAGTGCTTAGAACAAAGTCCGTTAGTTATTTTTTTTTTTACAGGGACGTCAATTTTGCACCCCTTCTCTGAATGAATAGCACAACATATAATGCTAGGTAATACAGCATTATATAGTGGGAAAAGCCCTAGCTGGAGGGTCAGGAAACCTGCCTCGTAGTTTTGGCTTTGCCACTTGCTAGCTTTGTGACTCTGGGCAAGATTCTTTATTTTTATTTTTATTTTTTTGGAGACAGAGTCTCACTCTGTTGCCCCAAGTAGAGTGCCGTGGCGTCAGCCTCGCTCATAGCAACCTCCAGCTCCTGGGCTCAAGGGATCCTCCTGCCTCAGCCTCTCACGTAGCTGGGACTACAGGTGCACACCACTACCCCTGGCTGATATTTCTATTTTTAGTAGAGACAGAGTCTCACTCTTGCTCAGGCTGGTCTGAAACTCCTGAGCTCAAACGATCCTCCTGCCTCGGCCTCCCAGAGCGCTAAGATTACAGGTGTGAGCCACCGCGCCCGGCCTCTGGGCAAGATTCTTAACCTTCCTTAAGGTCTCAGGCTCCTCACTTTTCAAATCAGGGTAACCCCTGTCCTATCTATTGCATGGGGCTGTTTCGAGGATCCCATAAAGGCGATACATGGCAAAGTGCTTAGAAAATTGTAACAAATACTAACATCAAGGTATTATTATTATGCACTGTGTATTTCTTAAACAGATAAAACATTGAGGGGCTTGTGTTATGAAGGTGAGTAGGTAGACTGAAAAACGACAGCAACCCTGTGCGGTGCTTGTACTGCATGTTCTCTGTGTCTGCTTCCAGCTCCTCTCCCCTCTGAAAGGCTCTATGCCCAGGTGGCCAACCCCGATGGCCAGCATTCTGTGGGCTCCCTTGTTTGCTGGCTGATTTATTAGCCAGTGGAAGGTTCTGGACAAAGACCTGGGAATGCAAGTTTGCATATCCCTCCCTTCCTTCCTCCCTGCAGCGCTGTGGGCTGGCAGTGGCCTCACCCCTCCGAGGAAGGCCACGGTTCCTGTCGGAGGCCTGTCTCCTGCAGCCATGGCTCCTTCCACTGTCTGGCAGTTGCTCCTTCCCTTTGCCCCTTTGAGTCTGGAGTGTTAACCGAATTCCTGCCAACTCCAGGGGACTGGGCCATCCCCTAGCGGTTTCCCTTAACCCTCCCTTCACCCAGGGGAAGGAGCCATCTCCTTCCTGCTGTGACCTTGATTGTACGAAGGAACTTTAGTCTTTATGTTTTTTTCCTGCCATCCTCAACTCAATCAACACATATCTCCCTGGGACTTAGCGTGTGCCGGGGAAAACGTGGATAGCGTATGCTTTTAAAGAACTGGACATTTTAGTGGCACAGCTGGAGATATTATATTAGTTTTCTTAAAAAAGCGAGTTTTGGTAAGTTGAAATACTGTATATGAATGCCGGTATATAAATAATACAGTATTGTATTTATGCATGTTATGAATTATTCTTAAAAATTCATTTTTATTTTTATGAAAGCAATGTATCTACATTGTTTAAGTAAAGCAGCATTAAGAAGCAATTATTGAAACATTGCAACATCCATCCCCTGTTTCTACCTGTCTGCCTCTCTCCAGATTCCTTCCCCAGAATTGGCAACTTCCAACTCTGATACTTCTGGTGTTTACCTCTCTATTTCTAAGGAATGTGCTTACATTATTTTTTCCTAATATGTCGATTTTGACAACAGCTCTCTGACGGTCTCCACTCCTACCACTTCTGGTCCCCACAGCCTCCTGACATAGTTATATTACAATTTTCGTTTAAATCAATAAGGGTTATTTACCTTATCATGTTTATTTAATTTTTGTCCTCCTACTGAGCCAAGTGGTATAGTCTGGTTGGTTGTATTTTCTTGAACACGTAGATTTTTGTCTTTCTTGGGATTGACAAATTTGCTTGCTTTCCTCGGCATCTACCTTATGAGACAGGCAGTAACAGCAAGTCAATTTTATGCATGGCCACATTAGCATTTCCATTTTATAGTTGTGGCAGTTGAGGCTTAAGGCTAGGTATTTTGTCCAGGTCACACTGTTAGAATCGGGAGAAGATGGCAGCCAGTCTGTCTGCAGAGACTGCGTTCTCAAGCATCACCTTATTTACAAATACGGTTACTTCAGTTGTTATCCCAATGGCTACGTTAATAAGAAAATCCTGGGTTCTGTCTTCAGAGCTCCAAAATCAGTAAATCTGAGATGGGAACCAAGAATTCACATTTAAAAAATCTCCAGAGACGATGCCATTGAGTAGCAGTTTTGCGACTCTGACCATCATGATCATTCATCACCACCATCATCATCGTCGTCATCGTCACCACCAGTGACTGTCTGGCTCAGTGCTCTCAGTAGTGGGGTAGAAATCCTTGTGTCTGTTAATGCAGCGGCCCTTTGACCTCACAGGTGAGATCACACCCGTGGGTGACTCAGGTAATGACTTATCTGGCCATTTGGAGGTCTGGCAAGTGCTTTGGAAGGAATCGTGCCCCGTAGAAGTGGACAACATTGTTTTTTTTTCAGTTCAGCTGGTTGCTGCTCTGGTACAAAAGCAATGAGAACATCCTCCTACTTAACGTTGACCTTAAAGGGACTCATTCTTTTTTTTTCTGAAAATTCTCTAAAATGACATCCAGAGGAATAGAACGTCCTAGAAAAAGAGAAACTTTGAAGTCTTTGTTCTGTTTGATTTCCATCCCCCCGTCCCCCGTGCTTGCGGCATTTCTTATTTATCAGGCAGGAGGGAAGCAGTCAAATGTGGCCTGGGGTTTTCTCATCCCTAGGTGTGAAATTATTTCAGAGCTATAATAATAATACTTTGCATTTCTATAGTGCTTTTATTTGAAGATCTGAAAGTGTTCTCTTGGTGTTAATAGAGCTTCCCAGCACCCTCTGAAGTAGGTACGTATTATTAGAGAATATTTCCTCGAAGAATATTTTCACTTTACCTTCCACGTGTGGCTTGAAAATGCTTTTGTACGATTTGGGAATCTCAACTATTCAGAGTGCCGTGCACAGAGGGCACCTCTCTTCTTTATATCCAACCTTCGTTAATTCTCGGCACACCGGGGGAAATACAGCAGTTTACCATGAACGGGTGTGGCATTATTTAGAGAGAATTAAGTAAAAGCAGCCCGTTACTACCTTTTGTTGGAATGTTTTGCAAATATTTACTAATACTCATCAGCTGTGGAACTGTCTGTTGCATGGTTAGTTTTCCTTCTCTAAGGCTGCAGAACTGGCAGGAATCAACATGTTGAATAACTCCTGTTGCGGGAGGTGAGAACCCAATGCCCCAAAGTATGGCCGGGTCCTTTGAACTGAAGGCAACCGGAAAGGCCTCAGAAGCAAGGCCTCTCTGACCTGCTCCTGCCCTCCTCTCTCCCACCTCTGCTTCTCCCCCTAAGCAAGCGGTACGAGCCAGAAGTCCTTTTCCCCAAGGCGGGTCATGGAGACTAGAACCCGTCTCCCCCAAAGCAAGCCATAAACCCTAAGACGGTCACTCTCTCCCTTCCCCCTTGAAGACCCTCATTCCAGAGAGGCCTTGCTCCATGCCTGGGGCGAAAGAATGCTACAGAGAGGCCAAGAAGAATCCGGACAGGCCTTGCCAGGTGTTCTCTCTTCATCTATTAACAGTAGATCATACCCCTTGGTCCAAGATCAGAGGAAACAAAATAGTTTTACGTAAAGCAAAACAACCTCAGGGATGTCTTTATCCTTTTCATTTCTCCTTGTGTCTAGCACATTCCCTTCAATGAATTCGGGCTTTTGGGGAAAAAAAGAAAAAAAAATCTTCAATGGAGACTGGATTTGGAGGGGTCCAGGATCACTTTCTAGTACCTTCTGCTTTTGGACATGCCCCTGGGACAAAGAAGTTGAAGCTTTCGAAATGAGGAAGGGAAGGTAGACACAGGAGGGATAAATAAAAGTACAAACTAGTATTTTCAAATCATGCCGCCCCTAATTCAACACTGAGACAAGGTGATGCTTCGCCATTTGTGGGTTGCTTTATGATTCTCTTGATGAGTGTCAGATGATCACATGATTAACCTTTTTTTCTGGCATCTTAGTTGCCTTTTGTTCCCCCCCTCACCTGGGTAAAAATTCACTTAAGACCTATCATCCAAAGATTTTGGGGAATGTGGGCAGAATTATGAATCTCTGCACCGTTTTCTCCTGAGTCTTTGCTCGAAGGAGGCCCCATAAATTTGCTGCTAATTACGTGAAGATGGATTTATCACTGAAGATGCTTTTGCACGTAAATAATCAAAAATTCATCTCAAGATGGTTTAAACAATAAGGGAATTAAGAGAAAAAAGTTTTATACCCTCTCCGTGTCTACCCGCTGAACCCCACGGAAGCCGTGATTGATGGGAAGGCATTACAGAATCCTGGCTCTGAATGTCTGGAAGCCAACCACAATCCACTTTTCCCTAGTGCCCAGCAACGAGGGACCCGCCAGGGTGCCTCTGATGGTTGTCACGGTGCAGTAGAGGGAGCACTCTGAGCATCCAGCTGTTGATAGGTTGTTAAGCACTGTCAATTATTTTGTGAATTTCTCTACCACCTCATATTTGAGAATCCACGCAATAAAACCCGTCAAAATGAGAAAAATGAATTGTCTCAAGGAGTAAGATCTCCTGGGGTCGGGGTAGGGAGTGCTGCAGCTCCAGGCTTTGTTAACTCAGTGGCTCAGCAATGTTATGAAAGTCTCTATTTCTTGCTCTTTTCCTTTGCCATCCTCAGTGTGCTGACTTTGTTCTTAGGCTTTATGGTCCTGAGATGGCTGCTTCATTTCTGGGAGCCACAGGCAGACACGGTAGCAACTACCGGCAAAGGGAACTATCTGCTCTTGTGTGTCCCTCTTCAAAAGCAAGGAGCTTTCCCATAACCCCCCAGTAGGCTTCCCCTCAAGTCTTATTTGACTACTTGCAGCCGCATGCTTCTTCCTGAATCAGGCACTGGCACGTGGCTTGGAAGTAACAGCAGGCGGCTCAGATTGGTGCTTCCTGGCTTTGTTCTTGAGATGGCAGACACAGAAAATAACATTTTGCCAGCACACAAAGTAAGCACAAGAGGCTGCTCATGACTGGAGGTGGCTGGTGTGTGTGTGTGTGTTGGAGGTGGATGTGGGGACTCTAACTGCCCTGGCCCCGTCCAGCTGCTCTTGGGGCTAAGGGGAGGGATATCTGAGCAGCTATTACCCTTTCCCTGTGTGAAACTAATCAGGATTTATCCCTGAACGGGCTTTGTGGAAGGAGGACACCCCAATAAAACTGGGGCTCATATTACTCAGGATTCACCAGGGAAACAGAACCCAAAGGATATTTATTTACTTATTTGTGTATTTATTCATCACGAGGAACTGGCTCACTTGATTGTGGAGGCTGAGACACCCCACGATCTGTCTGCAAGCTGGAGACCCAGGAAAGCTGGTGGTGTAACTCAGAACAGCTCCGAAGGCCTGAGGGGGGCCCATGGTGCAAACCCCAGCCCGAAGGTTGGGAGAAAATGAGATAATAATAATATGTCTCAGCTCCAAACAGTGAGGCAGAAAAAAAGGGACACATTCCTTCTTTCTCCTTTTGTTCTGTTCAGGCCCTCAATGGATTAAAGGATTCCTCTCCACGTTGGGGAGGTCAGTCTGCTTTACTGAGTGCACCTGCTCAAATGCTAATCTCCTCTAGAAACACCCTGGGCGGAGACACTAGAGACAATGTTTAATCTGGGCACCCCACGGCCCAGTCAAGTTGACACACGAAATTAACCATCACAGGGCTTTGCCCGTAACGCGGAAGAGGGGAATTTCTGTTTGATGGGCCCTTCGCGGTTTCTGCTGTGTGATTGTTTCTTGCCTTTGGGTACGTGCCTGATCTCCTTCTCTGAATCATTAGTTCCTTACCAAGAAAGGACTAACTCTTGCACATTGTAAGTGCTCAGTAATTATTTGCGTATGGAACGAGTGTGTACTCACGTATTTTACTAACTGATGCATTCAATCCCATTGACCTCCTGTAACGTGCCAGGGATGTGCCGTGTGAGGTACAAGGAAGGTGGGCCCTGCCACTGATGTACACCTCTGGGAGGGAGGCAGATTATGCCTAGCAAACAAAGCAAGCATGCATAGTTAAAAGTTACGTTAAGCCCTATTTAGGAGGCGAGACAGGGCAGGGCTGTTCATTTGGAGTGGTCGGAGAAGTCCCCTTCGAGTTAATGACATTTAAGTTGAGATCTGAGAGAAGGGCAAGAGGAGGGAATCAGCTTGTAGTGAGTGGGGGAAGAGGGTTCATGTTCTGAACTTTGGAACTATGTCTGAGGAATAATTTGTGCTCAAGAGAAAAAACTAGCAACAGGAACGATGAGCGATGGGGCTTTTGCTGTAAGCGCAGGATGCTCACGGATCAGAGGGCAGGTTGGACAGAAAGCCTCCCGAGGCATCAGACCGAGAAGTGGTTGATGGAAAACCAGCAGGACTGAGGTGAGAAGTCAGATAAACACGTCTGCTACACACTCAGTGCTACCTGCGCTCAGCGGCTCCGTCCGTCCTAAAGAGCAGTTGGCTGTCCCAGGGGCCGCATGGCCGCTCCCCACTCCTCTTTGCAGACTGGCCTCCCTGCTCCTCTCTGGGTTTCCAGTCTGCCACGGCCACCCCTGCAGCTCCCTCTGCCCCATTCAAGGGGCTGGTGGAGACTAACTGGAATTCCTGTACTTCAGTTGCCCTTTCCTGGGGGAAAGAGAATCTAAATGACTTGAGGCAGGGCAGGTGCCCAACCTTCTCGGGGTCAGCTGTGGCCCAGGGCGCAGTGGCCACCTGGCTGGCTGCCAGCTTAATTCTACTTTGTCCTGCTCTGCAGGATTGGGAGACACCCTCTGGGAAGGCCGAGTATAGGGCAGGCAGATGGATTAACATCCCTGTTAAATGCTGCTTTTCGGGTTCTCCAAGTTTAGTGACACTGGTAGCCTCCCAGTGATGTCAATAACTGAGTTGCCACCTGGCTGATTTAGTCGAGTAGAAACACCTACTGCAGGGCACTGTATACAGCAGGTGCTTAAGCAGTAGTGACGGTGAGAATAACAAAGCTGCCTGTGAGATGCGAGGTAGTTCTTCCTCAACAGTGCAGGTTGATTATGTTGCTTTAATGAAAACGCGTCTTTGTTTTGCAGAAGAAAAACTCTTTTGTCAATGCCAGTCCGTATCTTCAGATCACTTTATATTAACGCTTACTTTATTCCTATCACAAAAGTAATGCATTTGCATTTTAAAATATTTGGACACCAGATTAGCAAAAGAGAAGAAAGTAGAAATTGCTCATAATCCTGATGCGCGGAGTTGACCGCCTATGGCATTTTGGTGTATTTTTTTTCCAGTTAGTTCTCTACATAGGTAGGTTTTTTAAGAAAACACCTTTTCCACTTAACATTATATCGTGAACATTAAAAATCCCACTGCATCATTAAGGGCTGCTCCATGCTCCGTCACGTGGACGTGTGGAAGTACTTGGACGTACAGATTCCAACAGCACCTCTGCTGCCGCATGTGGTCCCTAGGCTGGTGTGGCTTGGGATGCTGAGAGGTCTCTGTGGCTGCAGAGATACCGCCTGACTGACTTCCGGGAGTGGGGCGATTGTGAAAGCTGGGCAGAAATTAAGTCTGTGTGATAACGATCACTCCTGTCTACTTGGCGACCCCTTTCCTGAGGGTAATTTGAATGAAGCTCATTTACTGCTTTGCAAGGCGGATGGCTCAGCCGAGCATCCCTTGAAGGAGAATAATCAGCATCCCCCTCCCAGGGTTCTGGGAAGCCTCTCTGCTGCTCAGGTTGGGGTGGCCCCGGCAGTCTGTGCTTGCTCCTCCCGATAAAGCAAATTGCAAGCATGCCAAATTGCTTTGCTCCAGCTTAACCCTACTCCGGGATGAATCCACAAACGCTACAAAAAGGGAAGCTTATGAACATATGCTACATAGAACTCAGAAAACGTCCTGCCTGCTTAATCCTTATTCCTACTTCAGGGGAAAAAAAGTCTGTTTATACTTGAACTGAGCATCGAGGGATCACAAACATGAAGATTGGATGCCATGCTGGAAATCACCAGTGGTGTTTTCTCGTTTCCCTGAGAGACACGGGTTGGTTTCCAATGCAGCTGTGTCGGTGGGGACATGTGCCTCTCTTTCTGGTGTTCTTCAGTTATGTGACTGTGTCTAGTTGAATTTTGAGGCAAGTTCGTGTTGTTTAAAGACAGAGTGTTCATTATGGTAGATTCTGGCGGCGGGCGGCCACCTCTTGAGCTCATTGTCTCTCCCCTCCTCCTCCCACGACGCTACGTTTCAGTGACCGCAGATGGAGAAGGGCACTTTCCCGTTTGTGTGTTCTCGGGCAGATTCTTCCACACAGGGGTGCGTGGGATCGCAATAGCAGCGTGCTGGCTCAGAGGGTCGGGAACTTGCCTGGGCGCTCATCGTGCATGATGCTGGTCCTTCCGGCTCAAGACGATTCCCCCGCAAAATTGTCGATCTTCGTCCTCGCTGGCATGTTTCTCACTGACATTCACAGAAACTGTTCTGGAAAACCGTCTGACACCGAAGTGCTTTGTAGTTTTGATCCCGTCCTCTTTGCTGTGGGCCACCCCACGACGGAGCTGGGGAGGACTCCCTACCAGGTCGGCTCCCGTCTCTCCGTCTCAAGGACGGCAATGCGATTTTCCTGCCTGTGTCTTATTTAATGTGTGTCTGTATCTTCCAGCTGTCTTGAATAGGGGTCTGTGGGGCCATTTGGTTTGACACCAAAGGCACTGTGTGCGGATAGCCAGTCACAAAGAATAACCGTAAACATGCATAGACGCTTGCCCAAAGCGGGCGTTAGCCGAGAGGCGTGTGAATCTGCTTGGAGGGGCAACAGCTGAGATGTCAGAGTAGTTTACCGTCTCCTAGGCAGAGGCACTGGGGGAATATTGTCTGTCCGAAAAATATTACAGGCACCAGGTCCCAAGTTTCCCCTCCCGCGGCTGCAGGTGCTCATCCTCCTGATTTAGGGATGAGGAAAGCTCTCCGGGTATTACAAGTACAGGAGATTCAGGCGGAGAAAGAAGCAAAAAACAGAGGTGCCTTCAAAATGGGAACGGATCGTGTTCAGCTTCAGCCTGGGATACGTTCGATAAGGTGCATTTATGAACAACAGTTGCACGTGGCGCTTTGCTGGTTGAGGCCACTGGGACCCGCTAATCCGCTCCGTTCTTTCTGTAACCACGAAAACCCTGATCCTGGCAAACAGGGAAGAGGTGAGGACAGCAGAAGGAAAGTGTGTGGGTGTCACGTTGTAACAACACGGACCATTATTCCATTGATATTTATCGCGGTGTTGTGGTCTGGTCCAAAACTGTAGCCAGCATCTTTGGCTTTTGATATACTCCAGGCAGTGTGATAATTAATCACTTTTCTTGAACTCTCTTAATCTTTGTCACAGCTCGTGGGGCAGATATCATTCCTCGGCATTTAACAGATAAGGGGGTGGATGCTTAGAGAGGTTAAGTAAGTTGACCCAGATTGCACACCTTCTGAAAAGGAGGCGCTTTAAGAGAGAGTGCAGCAAACCTCCGTCTACACAGCAGGGTAAGGGGAGGTGAGCCTATCATTTCTCTGAAAAGGAGAGGGGTACCAGCAGATTTGTGCTATGTTCCTTGATAACTCTGGGTGTGGTTCGGATATTTTGGGGACGTGGGTGCTCCTTTCTGCAAAGCTGCTGTGTTTTCATACATGGGTTCATTCATTCATGTAGGGCTGGTTCATTCAGATTCTCTTACTCACTTTTTCTGTACATTGGGCCCCTGTTTTGCTGAGAGCTAGGGTTAAGGGCAATAGAAAGATGCCCAGAGAATGGACAATCTGATTGGAGAGAAGAATACAGAGAGAGAGAGAGAGAGAGAGAGAGAACATATGGCATTTGGTAGTGAGTACGGCAGGAAGCAGCAGGATTCAGGAGCTTGTTCCAGGAGTTCTTCACCCTAGAGGGACCTCTAGGTGACGTGTCTCCTCCCATTGGGAATCCCAGTTAGTGTTCTCGTCATCTGCATCTCTGCACAGGGGCTGGCATTTTTTCTGCGCTGTCGGCCACGATGAAGAGACCTATTAGCAGCATGCGATTTCTTCGTGACGGGTAATTTGTGAGCTCAGACGTGTGTGTCTAAAAGAGACTGTCCGCCTAGAAGGACCTTCAAATTAAACGGTACAGAAGACTTCCTCTGTGACACACCTTCAGGGACAGCTCCAGATAAAAATAGTTGTGAAGTGGGTCACTGCTGTTCTGCATTCTTACTTCTCATAGCTTGTGACATCTAACCCCACACCCCAAGTCCCCAGCCTCAAACATGCCCCGTCAGGTTCTAGCGCCCGGCCTGCTTCCTTTGGTGGTCCCTCAACTTTTAATCTCATTACGGGGACAGGATGGAGTGGTGTTGAGAATTCTAACATCATTCATTTACTTCCTAGTATGAATTTAAAACAATGATTTCTCGCAGTATTCCGTGTGGTACATGAGATGGGATGGATGAACACATTTTTGGCTTAGTCACATTAGATTATTTTTCAGTTTCCTTCTATATATGGAAAGTGATATTGGCTGTATATATTTAAATATAATAGATATATAAAATTGACATTGGATATTCATGGTGATATAAAATTGGCTTCTTCAAAAAATTAATGTAGGTTGGCAAAATTGAGTTGATGTAAAGAAAATATTGTGTTAATGGTATAGCATTCGTTTTCATAGATATTATAAAAATCATGGAAGGGGTAGGTGAATAACTAAAGTTCTAGAACAATTGAATCATTTGTTTGGGTGTGTGTGCATTTCACACTTGATCTTTAATTGTGAAATACTGTGTTTTGTCTCATAGGAAGAGAATTTAATTGATCAGGGTGGGAAGAGCCCACCTTGAAATCTTACTCGTAGGTGGGCATGTACTTTGCCTATCACTCTTACAGATGACTCCTGTCTTACTGGGCTTTTCTGTTTCAGTTACGTTTCAGAGCAAGTGATTCTTCAATTAATATTAATTAATCAATTAATTAATACTAATAAATCAATTAGTATATTGCTTGGTCCTTTTTTGTGACCAAATCAACTTATTTCTTGAAGTAGCAATCACTTTTATTCAGGATGCTGTACAAACAACCTTAGTATTTAGTCTTAGAAGACACACAAAACTTAACTCAAGTCTGTCCTCCCCAAACACTGGAAATTGACAGGAGAAGAGAAACTGAAGTAGGACCCCCCCAATTGATTTACATTTCTCGTTTATGGAAACTGAAAACAAAACTAGGTTTAACCTACTATTTAAGGTATTGATTCTTGACAGGAGAAAAATGGAAGTCTATTTAACATGTTATCTCCTGACTTCCTGTAAAGTGAAATAACCCTAATCAGTCCTGGTGTTTCTAAAGACGAATCAAGTGTTTACATCTTAAATGCAATTGTTAATTAGCCGCTATTATGAAAGTTCACCACGTTGCTCTAAATCACTTGCTGAGCCAGCCGTCAGAGGCCGACGTCCCAGCAAACATTTTCTGGAATTTGTAGGGCGCAATTATGATTGACTACAAATCTCCTCGTACTTTCGTTACAGGAATTAATACAGTGAATTGCTATATAAATTGATGCCACGAGGGAGAGGCATGCTAAGAGGTTCTAATAAGACCGCAGTGCTCAAGTTTGCAAAGTCAAGCTTCTAAGTGCCTTCCCCCTTGCCCAGTGTATGTTTTCTTCCTGGTCTAGCTAGCAAACTGCTGCAGGGAGAGGATGTATATTTTATGTCAACTCTTTAGAGAAGTGTAATATCCTCATGGGCTTCGTAGGCTTGCAAATCCAAAGCGTACATCTTGAATTTTCCCAAAGCAATCATGCTCAAGGAACCAGAATCCAGAATAAGATATAGAACAAGACCCTGCTATGCTGTCTTCCCACCCTGCTTCCAGCATAGGCTGTCACTGTTTTGAGTCCTAACACCACAGACTGGTTTTGCCACGTTTTTGAATTCTTACAGTAAATACAACCAAACAGTATGGACTCCTTTGTTTGTAGCATATTTTACTCAACACTGTGTTTGTGAAATTTGGAATAATTTTTTTCTGTGTTTAAGAAATAACGTAGGCCCATGAGTATCAAATGCAATGATAGGGTTGGAAAATACTTTGGAAACTTTAAAGTGCCTTGCAGACATAATGATGGGTTGGTTGAGAATTTAATTAATTTGAGGTATTTTCATGTATTTGGGGAAAAAAATTTGTGTCATTTAATTACTGCCGACTAGTTCAGCTATACAATTTGCGTGTGCAAATTTGACAGTGATTTACACCAGATAACTCATTTATATCCTCATAGATAAAATGGTAGGATTTTTGGATATTAGAGTTCCAAAGGTCATTTTAGAAATGTACTCCCTGAGGTTTATTCTTGTACAGGTTAGTGGATAATTTCTTATAATTGACTAATTAAATGGAAGCTGCAGTATTTTTGAACCTAAGGCTGTATCATAATGTTTCTATCTTTTTATATTTAATTGCTTAACTGTGTGAATATAACGATAAATTTTCTTTCAGTGTCACCAAGTACATAGAATTTGGCTCAGAGGTCAGACTATGTGCTGGATTACCATCTTTTAGAAGGCCAAATATGTAATGGTTTTCCTGAAAAGAATACTTTTTTTTTTTTCCTTTTGAGACAGAGTCTTGCTCTGTTGCCCTGGCCTAGAGTACAGTGGTGTCATCACAGCTCACTGCAACCTCCAACTTCTGGGCTCAAGTGATCCTCCTGCCTCAGCCTCCCGAGTAGCTGGGACTACAGGTGTGCACCACCACACCTGGATAACTTTTCTATTTTTTGTAGGGACAGGGTCTTGCTCTTGCTCAGGCTGGTCTTAAACTCCTGGCCTGAAGTGATCCTCCTGCCCCAGCCTCCCAAAGTACCAGGATTATAGGTGTTAGCCACCATGCCCAGCCAGAAAGGAACACTTCTTACCCATAAAGCCCGCCTACCTCACCCCACCAAAACCAAATTAAACCCCATCTTCTTAGCAACACATTGCAGTGGCTAAGAACATGGGGTTGCTGTCTTTTGGGTGTGTGAGTGGGTTCCTTAGCCACCATCCGGCTCCTTTCCTCCTCAGAAGTTGAGGATAGAACAATAACAACTCTCGCTGATGGTTTTTGGGAATCCAATAACCGAAGACAATTGAACACAGTGCTCAATCTGAATGCTCAATATATACCAGTTAGTATTATTACTAGCATTCTTTTTTATAATTTCCTCAATACATAGGGATTCAGTGATTAAAATCAAGCAGGTGGTTTCTAAGAAGAATTCTTTCTTAAACTGTAAACCAAAACAAAACTCCCTACTCCATCCCGCAGGTGGAACAGACTCATTTAAACTCCATCCAGACCAATGGGATGCATCGCTGATAGGTTTTTTTATTTTTATTTTTACAGAACACAAAACCCTAGAAAGTGGTGGTGTTTTAATGCTGGAACAAACACAGTGTCATTTTTCAACGTCCATCTGATGACAATCTGGTTATTAGGTTGTCAGAATTTTTTGACAAAATGTAGTGTTGGGCTACCTAATTATATTGCCTTGGAGTCTGGTGGGGCCGCTGATCTGTTTTCTAATAATTTTTGGCTGGAGTTGTTTTGTGAAAGGCAAACGTATCAGTCATGTGAGAAATGTTTGCTTTTTATGTTTACTAGCCTAAACATGAAAAATCCACTTAGGCCTGCTGTTGTGGGGAGCAGTAATAATACACAGAACTCAGATGTCCCATTCATCTGAAAGTTTTAAGTCACTGGGGAGAAATGTCACAGAGCCAAAAGTTTTGCAGGCTTCATTTCATTTTGTATTTTGGCATTGGGAGAACACATAAGGAGATCAGCAATCTTAAAGATGTATTTTTAAAATCACTTTTCACCACCCCCTCCCCAACCTTTATTTTCTGTTTTTAAAGGTCAGGGTTTTCCTTACAGATTGAAAACCTGAGAAGTGGGGAGGACAAAGTAAAGAAGAACTTTCACACGCCTTTCCCTGGTCAGGGCACACTCAAATTTTGTGGGATTAGAAGCTCATGCAAGTTGGAGGGTCCTCTTTAAAGAAAAAGAACAAAAAGTTGTGAATACAAAATTATATGCAAAGATAAGCATTTCAGTGAGCCGGTAAAATGATTTGGTTCCCTTTCTTTTGAGATCCCTTTATGGGATGCTTCTTGGTGTTTCCCTCCCACCTAGAACACTGACTCCCAAGCGCTCAGCACTCCCAAGACCCCTGCAATAGGGGCCCTGAAGTTTCGGCTTTATCAACATCATGTTAGTCCGTTTTTTGTCTATCTGAATGTGCTCCTGAGTCAGCGAGGATGTAACTGGTTAGATGATATCTAGAAAACTGAAGAGGACATTGAGTTGGAATTAACTGTGAAATTGAGTTTCAAGTTAACCCCGAGGTAGACATTACACATTCTTACATGGACTGAGGGGAAAAAAAGTGTTATAAAGTCCAAAGCTTTAAAGATAGTTCCCAAAAAGTGGAGTAATTTTGGGATACTTCCCCTCTCTGAGTAAGTTGTTGCAGTGAAAGCTTCATTAGAAAAATGTACCAATAGAGGCTGGGCGCGGTGGCTCACGCCTGTCATCCTAGCACTCTGGGAGGCTGAGGCGGGAGGATCGCCCAAGGTCAGGAGTTCGAAACCAGCCTGAGCAAGAGCGAGACCCCGTCTCTACTAAAAATAGAAACAAATTAATCGGCCAACTAAAAAAAAAAGTGTATAAAAAAAATTAGCCGGGCATGGTGATGCATGCCTGTAGTCCCAGCTACTCGGGAGGCTGAGGCAGGAGGATCGCTTGAGCCTAGGAGTTTGAGGTTGCTGTGAACGAGGCTGACGCCACGGCACTCTAGCCCAGGTGACAGAGCGAGACTCTGACTCAAAAAAAAAAGAAAAATGTACCAGTAAAAGAAGACGTATTGATGTTTCCCCGGCAGCTGCATTTCCGGAGGTGTTTATTGCTTTGTGTGTCTCACGCTTGGCCTTGGCATCTCGTGTTAATCTTTATGCTGTTTTTGAAATAAGGTTGCAGCGCTTGCCTCCCGTCAGTGGGGCGTGAGTTGCTGATCTGTTACTCGATGGCTGTACCCACATCGACCGTTGTTGTCACCACAGGCCTCAGTGGCTCACACTCTGGAGAGGAGTTTCAGTCCGTGGCCATGGTGTGCCCAACAACCCAGAGGGAGCCGAAACCAGGTCAGCCCTTTGATGCTGTACACTTGTCTCTTACTGCCGGTCACTTTGTTGAACACTCAGAGATACTGGTATTTGTCAACTGTCACTTGCTCATGCAAAGATGAGGAGAGATCGTGTCTACTGCTTTATCTGTGTAGTTCCAAAGGATGCCGAGAGCCCGCTAGTCCGGGAACTGAGATTCGTTACCTGTTGCCTTAGTCTGTTTGCTCTGCCATGACAAAATACCATAGACTCAGTAAATTACAAACTACAGAAATGTATTCGTCATGGTTCTGGAGGTTGAGAAGTCCAAGATTAAGCTGCTGGTAGGGTTGATGTTGGGTGAGGGCTGCTGTCTGATTCCAGGATGGCACCTTGTTGCCGCATCTCCGGAGGGAAGGTACGCCGTGTCCTCACCTGGCAGAAGGGACAGGCTCCTTTCAACCTCAAGCCCTTATAATATGTTAGGGTGCTAATCCCACCCGTGAGGGCTTCACCCTTATAACTTAATCACCTCCCAAAGGCCACACCTCTTAATCCTGTTGCATTGGGGATTAAGTTTCAATGTGAGTTTTGGAGGGGGCACCCTCATTCAAACCATGGCACTTACATTGTAAGGTCATGTCAAGTCAATAGTGCATGTCGTATGTTCATTATTCAATGAAAATTTTCCTAGAGCTCAGTTTGGTGACTTTGGTGGAGGGGTCAAGCCGCCATCTGGGTGGAGGATGGATCCTGAGAGGGGCAGAGATGGACAGAGAAGGGTTTTAGGAGAGTTTGAGGTGGCTTAGGAGTGTATTTACCCGTCTGTTATTTCTTTAAGAGAGAATACAGGCTTAAATTAAATACAAACCACTTTTGATTATTTTTGGTTGCTTGTTTTTGCTTTTTGTTGTTTTTTTAAATATGTGCTTTGTGTGACAGGTTTTTATATGCGCATTACTGCTGTGTTTTTCTCTCCTCTTCCATAATAGCAGGATGTAAACTGTTGTCATGTTCTTTGTTCTTTTCTCAACCTTTCCTGTGCGTTTTGTGGCAGCCCGTTAGGAGCTAGGTCTTCTTCTCTTTATTTAGCAGATGAGGAAATACAAACACAGGAAGATGTTCTTCTGTGGTTTCTCCAAGATCATACTGTGCTCTCCACTGAGAGTGGAACCCAGCTGCCTGTATCTCTAGTGTTCTAGAAGGGCAGATGAATAGGCTAGTTTGGATAATGGTGCCCTCACAAGCATCCTATTGCAAATGTGTACCGCATAGAATTGCATGGTGACATCTTAATTGCCCATTTAGTTTATGTAGAAATAGCATTTTCAAGGTGTTTAAAATATCGGAATAGCCTGAAATGTGTTCAGATAATCTGCTGTAATGAATAAGTGGAAAAGACTTAGTTATATGCCAGTGCCTTAACAACGGGAAACAAAGTTTAGCATGGCAATAGCATGTGAAAAACTGACTTCCTACAGAAAGTACCTGCCAAGTCAAGTATTTTCTTTTGGAAGTTAACCAAAAGTTGGGCTGAAAAGAGGGAATCCTGAGTCCTCCCACTCCCCAGAGTAAACTCTGAATAGATCAAATTCACCAAGGTAGATGGACCATGCAGGTTTCAAAATCCTTTCCTGATGCTTTATATGTAACGATATGCCTATTTATTTAGAAATTTAAATTGGTATTTACTCACATGAATTATATCTGTAATTACATGTGTCTCTCCTCGGCATTGCAATGTAATTGTTTTATCATGGTGGTTCTTGCTTTTGAGACTCTGTTAGAGTTGTCAGTTGTTGTATTTACTTTAGAGTTAGACCACAAGCAATGGATGTGTATTTTGCATGCATCACAAGCTCTTGAGTTTCCTATTCTGTTTTTACTTTACTTAAGCAGAGTAGAGAGCATACATAGGTGTAAAAGCCCGTGTATTCTCAGGGGAAGAGATATCTTGGGACCTTTCCTAGTGACCCCCTCTTCTGCGTCCAGCCTTTAGGAGGGGGGCCCCCACACCCACATCGGCTTATGTGGGTATCGTGGGGTCCTTAAGTAAGTTGAGATTCCGTCGGAGCCTTTTTCAGGTGCAGTTTGCTTAAATAAAGGAATCTTGCAGTCAAAGTCCAGAGCACCACGGAGGGCACAGAGTGATAATGAACAGGGTGACAAGTTAGGGAGGACATGGTGGCTCTGACGACTCCGTAGGTCCTGGGCTTTCAGCAAGGAGCAGTGAAGACTGGACATTAAGGCTGCTGTTTAGATGCCTGTGTAAAGCTACTTCTCCCTAACCTGGCTGGTTGCCCAAACCTTCTGCTGAAAGAGTCACTTTTAGCCGTTAAATTTATCCCTCAATTTTCTTTTTTAGAGCCTAATAATCTCTTTAGGTTCTCACAGGGAAGAGTGGTAGGAAATTTGTATTTTTTTTTTTCCATGAAACTTTTCTTCCACTGAAAGCTTGTTAGAAAACGAGAACTATGTTTTGTAAGTAAACCCCAGAGGTATAACGGACTATGCATGTGTATATTCTGTGGAATGCAGTGAAATGCTGTCCATCAGAGATACCGCGAGTTCACGCCACCAAAGACATCAAAGGTGTTCTAACAATAATAAATATCGCAGTCTTTAGAAACAACGCACACCTGCACTGTGGTTGCCTTTCGTCCTTAGGCAAGCACAGTTACTGGCACTTTTGAAGTGATAGATAGATTAGTAAATTGTCAAACCTCCAAAATATAACTGAGTTTTTAAAAAAAAGATTTTTTTTTCTTTTCAGCAGCTCCAACCAGAATACAACAAGAGAAATTTTGTATTTTTTTTTTTCTTGCTCAAAATTCTATTGAGAACCAAGAGAAATTTTCATCATTCCCTAAGAGAAGAGATGGAGGGACAGACTGGGAACTGGTGGCCTGTGGGGCCCATCTAGCTGTTACATGTATTCTGTTCGGTCTACACAGTGTTTTGCAAAAATTAATCTAAAATACCAGCATTTAAAAATTGAGGTACTTAAAATGCACGTATCAAGTTCTGGCCTCCCTGGACAGATACAGCAACATCTGGACCTCCTCTCCCCGCGGCAGCATTGCCTTGCTGCAGAGTGGACGCCGCCCTCGCCAGGCCTGGCTCTGCTTGTTCGGTCTAGGCTGGGTCTGTGTCACTCATTTACGTTGCCTGGTTCCCTCCTTCCTGGCTGTCTGTGACCCCGGAAAGTAGCCTTTTGCAAATGTTTTCACGGCTCAGAGAGGAAGAGGCTTAACTCTGTATTGCAGAGAAAGCGCCGGCCTGTGTGTTGGGGGGAGGGGCTGTGGGCCCATTCTGGGGACAGGGACTTTAGCTCCAGTGTCAGAGTGAATTTTAGACACCCGACTTCTCAGCCCTGAAACTGTCACAGACGGGGTTTGCACACAGTCAGATAACCGTCCGTGCGGGAAAATGCAGAAGGAATTCCTCCACTACCTCGGGAACTGTACTCTTCACCCTTTTAAGGAATCCCTCAATGGTTAGATTTAAAACAATCATTGCAATTGGGTAATGTGAGCACCTAATTCGAAAGGTGTTAAAAGGGGCACGGTGGAAAGCCAGTCTCCCTCGGCTTCTGTTCCTCCTGCCTTAGCTCCTCTCCGGGTGGTAACTACTGTGTGTCTTTCTTGTGAGTCATTCTGGAGATGTTCTGTGCGTACACACAATGGTGTGCTTTTCCTTACATGGATAATAAGTCACTACCCATACTGAGCTACCCATGCATTTTTCCCCGTTGCATATTTTAAACTGAGTTTATTTTAGAGATCACTGCATACTGATGCATGGAAAACGACCTTGTTCTTTTTGATGCCTTCATTGTGTTTTCTTATACAGTTGCGTCATAGTTTATTTACTATATTGAGTACATGTACTATATAAATAATTGAGATTGCTTTCAATCTTCCAATGATAAGAATCCTTTTTATCCACAATTTTCCCGTTTCTGCATCCTCTCCTTTTCCCCCATGACTTTAATTTTAATTGCAAGACCAAATGGTCGACATGAACATGAAACTTTTGGTCCACCCCCAGGCGAAAATACAGATGACTTGGATCACAATAAAATTTTCCTTTCTCCCTCTATCTCTCCCAGAAGAAACTGCTATATTTAGTTGCATAAAAAAAAAAAGGGATAATTGAGGAAATGTTCTAGCAATTCTAGGGGTAGTTATGTTTCCCACACATCTGTATCAGGTTCTCAAAAATTAAAGTCTCTCAAACTTTGATGTGCGTTAGAATTTTCTGTGGATCTTGGTACAATGTAGATTCGGATTCAGCAGGTGGGACTAACAAGCTCCCCGGTTGCTGGGTTGGCAGAACACAGGTAGGGGTCAGGGGAAACTTATCTTTCCCCCTGCAAGTTTGCTGAAAGATCAAGTCATAATTAAGGCAGATTAATAAGAGAAAGGTTTATTTACTGTGTACATGGGAGAGTCACAGAGTGATTACCCAATATCCCAGAGAAAGGCATGTATTTTTATACTTGTCCTTTTGGAGGGAAGGGGGAGATGAGGGGTACAGGTAATTCTGTTTAGGGGGTACAAATGGTGCTAGGGAGGATAAATGGATGGGGGAAACACAATGACTTATAAATGATTCTCTTTGCAAATTGAATTAACCTCAGAGACAGGTATTGTATTTAAATGATTTGGGCCAGGTCTGGTTGCATTCTTGGTTTTCCTTCCCAGGCTATATTGAGATAACAGGGAGAGGTAGGGAAGCCAGTTGTCCCTTTGGTTTTTAATTGGTCAGTTTGGTTTATGCACCTGTTACAGGGAAAACCCCTTCCAGTGCTTTTTGATCTTGAGTGGCCTTTAATTCAAAATATTCTTTATATCAAGGAGTCATATTTTGGGGTGAAATTTCCTGAGCTCTTTCACACGCTTTGGGTAACAGGGCTTGTAGAAATGTGTTGCCATTTTATTTTAACACAGTTGGTGGTGTTGCTTAGATTTCACAGATACCCGTAATCAGCCTGCTCTGCAGGCTGGGGATGGTAAATTTGGTGGTAATTATCGGTATTTTTTTTTTTTTTTTAGACAGAGTCTCACTTTGTTGCCCAGGCTAGAGTGCCGTGGCGTCAGCCTCGCTCACAGCAACCTCAAACTCCTGGGCTCAAGCGATCCTCCTGCCTCAGCCTCCCGAGTAGCTGGGACGACAGGCATGCGCCACCATGCCTGGCTAATTTTTTCTATATATATTTAGTTGGCCAATTAATTTCTTTCTATTTGTAGTAGAGACGGGGTCTCGCTCTTGCTCAGGCTGGTCTCGAACTCCTGACCTTGAGCAATCCTCCCGCCTGGGCCTCCCAGAGTGCTAGGATTACAGGCGTGAGCCACCGCGCCTGGCCAGATTATCGGTATCTTTTGTTAGGATAAATAGTTTATGCTTAGTTTCTGTTTCAGTATATTTTTATAAAACCCTTGATTTAGGTATATAATGCCCTTTAGGTGGTATACTATCTGTCCAATTATTATTTCAGTCTATAAACTGAGATTATAGAGATAGAAATAACTCTGAATTTCTCATTTTATTTTTTAAAACAGGTTATTTACATATGGACCCATCTGGGAATAAAATTTAATTGCAGATTAAAACCAAAGCAGTTTTGTGGTGACTTAATTTTCTCTTTTCGCTAGATTGTAGATTCCCTGGGGACAAGAATTGTTTGTTGACTTGAATTGTTTGCAAATTTGCTATTGCGCATAAGACTCTCCCCTTGACCCAACTTTATCTAGGATCCTCTGAACCCTCTTCTTGACTAGCTCTCAGTCTTAGCCCTGGTCCCCTCTCCTGTTTTTGGCCTGCCTACCCCAGTTGTAGCAAGAATACTGTTAAGTCCTAAGTTCCTCACCCCTCCTCTGATGTCTAAGTCTTAGCCTGCCTTTAACAAGAATCCTGTTAGGATTGATTTAACAAGAATTCCCTTATGCTTCTTAGTAATTTTCCATCCACCAAACACCTTGCCTGTTCTAACACTGGCTGTAAGTCTCTGGCTATCTTTGTTGTGTTCCGAGTTGAACCCGATCTCTCTACCCTGTTGCAATACTGCCATCCCAACAGTCCTTAATAAAGTCTTCCTTACCATTTTAACACGTGTCGGAATAATTTTTTTGTTTAACATCTGCTTCTTGCCCCTCTGAACAATTTCTGTCTTGCATCATTTTAAAAGCAATAAAAGGGAACAGAAAAAAACTTTATTTCTCATCACATTTCATTTTTTTCTAAGTGATTTAAACTAATTTAATATTACTCACAACTAAATTCATATTAGAGGTGAATATCACTCAGAATTTCACGTTTTTAGCATTTGAAATAAATCTGAATCCTTACCCACCTTTTAGGTCGTTAAAAGATGATTTTCAGAAAAAGGTAAAGTCATGACTCATACAGGTATAAAAGTGAACACATGCTAAAGGTTTTATTTTACTTACATGATTTGAGGGAACCAGGCAGATGTTATAACTGGCTCAAAGGAAAAGTTAAACAGCAAAAATTTATATGGAGTAGAGGAATGTTGACATGAGTTGGAAATTGAGATAAAACCGGTTTTTCCACGGTGGGAAAGAAGTCAATTAAAATCACTACCTGTCAGGACAGAATTTATATGTGTCTATCAGTTACCTACAGCTTACAAAGTGGTGCAAAATAGCTCAAAGACAGTGTACAAGGATAGAGTCCTGTGGCTGGGAAGCCTGTGCTATAGATGAGGTATAGTTTTCCACTGAAATGCAATATATATATTTTTTTTCCCTGCAAAAGTTCAGGCCATCTTTGACTTAGGAGTATGACATAAGTACGGGCTGGAAGTTTACCTTTGATGCCATAATTGAGGGTGACTATACACAAGTTAATGACAAAGAAGACATAGAGATCAACATTTTATGTATTTTCACAAAGTATTAAAAAAAAAACTGGAGCCATTTTATAGCATATAGCCTGATGCCTTCACCCTGGTAGCCTGAAGACTGAAAGGAAAAAGAAGTATCTTTCCCTGTACTAGAAACTTTGAACTTTATGTTGAGTGAACTCTCCACCCAGATCAGGCTGTTTACAAGAGTTCCTTTTTCATAACTGAGCATACTCACTTACACCAGACAATATTTAGGGAAGACAACATAGTTGGAAATTGACAAAACCAGTTTGAAACTGTGACAGAGAAAATGGCCTGAAAAAAAAAAGGGTATAAATGTTTTCTTTCTCTTCCAAACCCCCTCACCCTTTTTGAGGACTAAAACCTATATCCCTGCCCCAGGCCAGTGGTCAGGAGGGGCAGGGGAGTGTCCTTTGTTCTTTGTGCCACAGGAGAGACGGATCCAGGGAATTGTCCAGGTGGAGGTCATAGCGGAAGATGGGATGAACTGCAGGTCAGGAGATTGTCTTAGCCAAAGACGGGATTGATCCTATCTGAACTTCTGCTCAGAAGCAGGACACTGGTACTTCGAGATGGGAGTCTGCCAACCTCCTCATTTGCTGGCAAATTAACAGACTTCTCTGTCCTCCTCCGCAAGCCACTTGTCCTTGTTCTTCTGATGCGGCCTCAGGGACAAGTGCCAAACTTTCTGGCAACAAAACCATGCCTGGAACTAAATTCGTGTTGTTCAGGAACCAAGTTGAGCCCATGAACGCCAGAGTGGAGACACTGTGTTGCCTCTGTCAATAGAACGCCAGCCGGAGCGCGGCGTAGTTCAAGTTGAGACGTGATAAACCCTGCCGTGAGGTTGGCTGAGGTCTTCCTCACTCTGGGACACAGGGCCAGGAAAATGAAACTTCCAGACGAAACTGAGAAAGTAGTGCCTCAGGCAACTGCCATGAGGTTAAATTCTTTCAGAGGCATTTTACAGCCATTCTTTGCGCGTTTTTTGTCAGTCGTGTTTGAAGTAACATTTCTAAGAGTGTTTGTTACTTTTATATCTGTGGATTCTTTTCTGGGGTTATCAAACATTTTCTGTAAAGGGCTCGATAGTAAATATTTTAGGTTTGGGGACCCTACTGATTCTTTGACAACTACGCAACCCCACCTTGTAGGGTAGATGTGGCAGTGTCCCGAGGACATTTTATTTACGGGCACTGAAATTTAATCTTGTATAACTTTCATATGTCATGAAACATTTTTTTTTTGAAAATTTGTCAATGCTTTAAAAATGTAAAAATTATTCTCAGTTTACGGCTGCACAAAGAGGCAGCTGTCCACATTTGGCCCCAGGGCTGTGGTGTGCTGGCCTTGCCTTATGGAATGAGCAGGATGTAATCGCTGGATAGAGATCAGATTTTTATACTGTGGCTCTGTCATTCACCAGCTGAGAGATCTTGGGCAAATAAGCCTACCTCACTGAAGCTGGGTTTCCTTCGTTGTAAAATGTGGATGATACCTAAATGTAGAGTTGCTCTATAGATTAAACAAATTGTGCCAAAATGTGTAGCTCTACTCTTGGGTCCTCAAAAGCATTGAATAACTGTTGTATTTCTCCTCTATGATCCTTTCTACCTCTTAACTGTACCAGGCAAAGGAACTACAGTCTTTTCCTACCATGGGTTTCTAGGCCTTAAGAGTCTAGACCAGGTGATGATGATGATGGTGATGATGACATGAATGACAACTACAGTAGCAGCTATTGTCTAATTAGTATCCTTTCTCTGTTAGTCATCTTTCTAGGCAACTAATACGCATTACCCAAAAAATCTCTTGCCACAGCCCTGTGTAGTAGGATATTCCTTTTCCTTCCCCTTTGGTCAGCTTTGGTCCAGATCTATTTTTCTGGTTCACAACAGGAAATATTCATAGCCCAATGTATTCATTGATCTATTGCTTCATTGATGAATGCCGTTGTAGGGGAGAAGGAAATACCTTTCTTTCCCATCACTTAGGTTCATGGCTGAGGCCCCTGTAAGAAAAGACAGATTAATCAGAAAGAAGCATACAAATTTATTTAATATACAGTTTTGTGTGACCCTTGAGTATAACCCACCATGGTAAGTAAAATATCCAGCTGGCTACTCGTTGGTATAACTCCCTTTAAACCCAAGTCCAATGGATGTCCTATGACTAGCCACGTCTCTCTTATGGCAAAAAGCAAGAAAAAAATCTTGGAGAGAAGGCAAGCAGAAAGCGAGAGTAGAGCTTGGCTTCCATTCAGGAGCCCCTCTGAGAACAAGGGAAGACGCCTTGTCAGTGAATCTGAAAACCAAAAGTAGCTTTGCCAAGTGGAGGCCTGGCACGGCCTCCCGGGGCTTTGCAACCAAGAAAGAATTTCTTCGAGTGTGTCAGGTAGACTCTTAACTAGGAGAAGGGTAATCATTTGGTCAATTAATGGGGTGACTGGTGCTGACGCGTTTTAACTGATGATTTGCTTCGTCGACACATTCAGCCGGCGTTGACGGGTACTAGAGCTTGCTAATTGGCACCCCCGCTCAGGAGTCATGTGTTTAAAACTTCCTTACTGTTTAAAAGAAAGAAAGGATCGCCCCCCTTTTTCCGTTGTGCCCCGCGTATGTTGAGTGAACAGTTGTCAATATCGTACAAGGAGACAGAATTGGAACGGCACCTTTGAATTCAGTTTGTAGCAGCTTAGAGTTCGAGACATCAATTTCACAAATGTTTGATAAAAAACGTCACTGGTTTTGATTGAGTTGTGTTATTAACCTCCAGCCAGAGAGTCTTTTTATTTTTATTTTTTGAACTAGTGCCAACGTGTCTGACTTCTCGGTAATGCGTGCTGTCTTTAGTTTTGTTTCTGCTGGAAAACTCCGGCCAGTGGTGTGATGCATTTCATCGGCTGGTTCAGCGCAAAGACTTTAAATAAAGAAACGGCAAGATAAGTGAATTACCTGGAGGAGATAGCACTGCTGATGTGTATTTTTTTCTTCTCCAAATGTAGTAAAAGATACTAAAACTGTCTCTTAAACACAGCAATCTGTTTCCTTCTGCTCTAATCACGGGTGAAAGTACTGTGAAATCTGTATCATATTTTTTTGAACTGTGGATGATTTAGTTAAAAGAAAAAAGTAAAAAAAAAAAAAAAAAAACCTTCAACCCAGCAAAAGCAGGCTTGGCGTTTGCTAAATCAGGCCTCTCATAGTAAACAGCTCAAAAAGCCTTCTGTAATATTTATGAACAATTTCTCCATTTTATATCCAGATAGTTCTGTTTCATTCTGCAAAAGAAGTAATCGGGTTTGAACACGAGAGAAGAGCCTTTTTTAGCTTGAATGGGCCGGACGATTCAGTAGCTAAGTGCGTGATTACCAATCTTTCAAGCAAAGCTTTTATTTGAGGCAACTTTATAACTTCATCCATTCCAGAGAGAAATGCATTAAAGACCACAGGGAAAATAAAAGGCAAAAGAGAGATGGAGAGAAACAGCCCGTTCTTCACATCTCTATAGTCACTTGTTTCAGGGCTACACTCACTGAGTTAACCCAATTTAAAGCCACAGTGTGAATTTTAACAAAGGGCATTTCACTGTTCCCCATGGTCATCAGTCTGTACAAATAATGACAGGACATGACTACCATTATTTTTCTCTCCTCTGTTGTTTTTTTTTTTTTTTTTTTTTTTTTGGTTTTTTTGAGACAGAGTCTCACTCTGTTGCCTGGACTGTGGAGTGCCATGGCATCAGCCTCACTCACAGCAACCTCCAACTCCTGGGCTCAAGCGATCCTCCTGCCTCAGCCTCCCGAGTAGCTGGGACTACAGGCATGCGCCACCATGCCTGGCTAATTTTTTACATATATTTTTAGTTGGCCAATTAATTTCTTTCTATTTTTAGTAGAGACGGGGTCTCACTCTTGCTCAGGCTGGTCTTAAACTCCTGACCTTGAGCCATCCTCCTGCCTTGGCCTCCCAGAGCGCTAGGATGACAGGCGTGAGCCACCGCACCCGGCCTCTCCTCTGTTGTTTTGAAAATGCTCTCATCTCTTCCACTGCGTGTTCCCGTGTTTTATTGCGTAGGCAGAGGCAACAAATGTCATCAATAACAGCCATCTTAACCTGCTGCCAAGTCACCGTGATCACTGTAACATGTCCCAGCTTTCTAATTTCCTCGTGGCTCACACAGTAATCCAAGTCAAAATTTCCAAAGTCCTATCTCTACAAAGAAACAAACGCCTTTATTTTTTCCCCTTTAACCGGATCTGTGTGCGCGATTCCCACTTCATGACGGATCACAGTGTGACTTTCTAAGCTTGGGTCTCCAACTGTCTGCCTCAGAATCACATGAGGCTCTTGGAAAAAGGGCAGATTTCCGGATTCTGTCCGTGGAGTGATGAAATCTGAATCTTGGAGCCGGGCTGGGGCTGGGGGGTTGGGAGGGGGCAGGAATGTGTAGTTTTCTCAAATTCTCCAGGTGAATCATTCACGTTTTTGAAGGCTGAACATTGCTTTCTGGTGATGAAAAGCCTGGTGATTGAAATAAACTGTTGAATGTGATTTAGGAAGAAGATAGGCAGCAGTTGTGGCCGATGTTGCGTGTTCTTTGTCTTACTCCTTCTTTCATTCTCTGACGTCAGAAACTCAAGGCATTGTCCTTTTAACCAGGCGTCCACGTTCTTGGGGGCCTCTCTACACGAAATGGGCGTGTGCATGCAGACATTCCATTTTGCGCACAATTTCAGGGGTTGACAAATCCCTTGAAATCCACCCATGGACAATGATGGGTGTTCCTGGTATCCCAGAAACCCTTCATCTAATGGGATTATTTTAGGGGGGAAAGGGAAGAGGAAGCATCAAGTGAGAAAGGCGGAAGCATGGCATGTGTGTGGAGACCACCACATGGGTGATTCTCCAGTGCATTGAACAGAGGGCCGTATCTGAGGATGCGGGTGGGGTTGAAACGCAGCTTGTGCCCTGCAGGCCGTGCTGTGAGCCCTGCAGTGGGACTGTGTTTTCTCTGGAGGGTGGAGAACCTTTTTATGATTTGCCTTCTATGTATAGATCTGATCAAATGCAAGCCTGGCGTAGTCCACCTGTTTTCATCCATGGGGCCGGCTAACGTCCTGTGTGTCCCCTCTCGGTGGATCAGAAATTCCGTGAATACCAAATAGGAAATGTTTAGTCCAGTTCATCTCTAACAGCATTACCTAAGATCACATGGGAGGAGATGCAATTATTTTTCAATTATTAAAATAAACCACAACCAAGGATAGGGCCAATGCCAGAGAGAAATTAAGTATTTGTTAGATGAACTTGGTTTTTCTTCCCCCTTTTTAATGATAATATAGTTAGGATTGGGCAATCACACTTGGGTCTAAAAACACAAGCAGCAATGCTGGATCTTGGTCCACTATCCTGGGACTTTTCCCCAGTCTACCTGTAAATCATCCCGCTGTCATAGCAACTGCAGAGAAGGGCTTGTCACTGGATCTTCTAATGGACTGCTGGAGTTTAATTATATGTTGTTTTATGGTGCCTGGCAATGTAACTCCCCTCCCTGACATAGTTTATAGAGCTCTTTAAAAATAAGGATCATCTGACTTTGTGTCCTCATTTTCTAAAAAGCATTCGTTCTTTTGGTTCTTATAGGTCCTATTGCTGTAAGTGAACTTGGACCTGGTGTTATTTTTACAAAAATGCCCTCAAAATCAAATGTCACTGAATGTAAAGACATTTCTAAAGCAATTAATGATATAGAAAAGGTAAAAGGAGGGAGCATGTGAGGACTGTGTCAGGTGACCTGGCCTTTCTGTCAGGGATGAAATCATGTCCGTAATGTGGGCAGGGAGCGAGGGTGGCCGTCATCAAAAGGCAAGAGACGAAATGCCCATGTTGCGTGTAGCACTGTACCGTAACTTAGACGATCTCCCTTTGATTTACGGTTTCTCGGAAAGGGTTGTGTTCTTTTTCTGGTTGCCTGTAGTTTTATTTTGTTACCCATCGTGGAAGCTAGCTGTGTTTCAGGAGGCCCCCTGAAAGGTGTGCACAGACGATAAATCCTGCGCCTTGCTCAACATCCTGATGCTCCCGTAGATGAGAGGTTGCACGGAGTCCATGGTTGATTCTGCCTTGTGGTGACATTTGCATTTAATAAAAAGTCGTGTTCATTGTAGCTTCTGTGTAAACACAACTGGCACCTAGTGTGTGCCGTAGCAGAAAATGCTCCGTGGAGAAGAGAATGTGGAAATGTAAATGAGAATGATCATTGTTATGTTATGTTTTAAAACAATCTGGACTTAAGATCACAGAGCTTGATTAATTATTCATATAACCCTTGGTTCATGACATACTGTCCTCCATGGTACATTCTGTTTAGTTATTTATTTCGAAATATAACAAACAGTCATAAACCTAACAGATAAATATTACCAACAATTAACAAACGTGGGCCCCTTTTTATCCCGTCTCTCCCTCCTCCTAAGGGGTAACTACTGACCTCATGTCCATCATTCCTTGTCTGTTTTTTTGTTGTTAATTTTAAGTTTTATATATATTCTTAATCAGTGGCCATTTGATTTCTTTCTCTTTTCTTTTCTTTTTCAAGGCAGAGTCTCATTCTGTCGCCCCAGCTAGAGTGCAGTGGTGTCATCATAGCTCACTGCAACCTCCAGCTCCTGAGCCCAAGCAATCCTCCTGCCTCAGCCTCCCAAGTAGCTGGGATTACAGGCACACCACCACCATGCCCCGCTGATTTTTCTATTTTTAGTAGAGACAGGATCTTACTGTTGCTCAGGCTGGTCTCAAACTCTTGACCTCAAGTGATCCTCCAGCCTTGGCCTCCCCGAGTGCTAGGATTACTGGTTTGAGCCACCACACCTAGCTACTTTTTCTTTTCTTTTGCTATGAATGGTTCTGCTGTGAAGGTTCTTATACGCATTTCCTGGTACCTATGTGAGAAAGTAAAACACAGCCCTTCCGGCAACCAGAACATAAATAATCTCAGAACAAGGCATAAACAAAGCCATTCTGTGACCCTACAAATGACTGATCTCCCTCTTTTCTATCACTGCCTTTCTTGGAGTGATTGTTGCTTCTGGGCCAACTCCGGACTGTTTCAATCCCCCAAATCCTAGAAGAAGCCCCTCGTAACCCCCGCTTACTAAGATGCTCCCAATGTTGCTCTGGGTGCTTTCTCCTTTGCTTCAGTAGGCTGAGTCACTTAACTTCGACCACCAGTGTTCCTGGTGGCCTTTCCCTGATGGACTTTGATACATGTGCAAAAGTTCCCCTTGGGTATTGATAAATACCTGGGAGTGAATTTGTGAATTTGCTGGATGATAATGTGAATACTCAGGCTTAAAATCTTTTAAAGTCTTACCAATTCCCATCCAAGTGTGTCCCATCACATTTTATTTTCACCCGTCATGAACAAATAATCTACCTGACCATTGTACATACACATTCAATGCACAGGACAGTGTGTGTATATAGGGATGTATTCCTTACAGTGTGTGGATAACTCGCTTTTTTTCTTTAAAGGAATGTATGTTTATTTATGATGTTTCAATAGTGGGAGGTGCTGGGCATGATTTCTTCTACATTTTAGCCTGCGGTATATTCATCTTTTAAAAAATTCAGCTTACGGCCGGGTGCGGTGACTCACGCCTGTAATCCTAGCACTCTGGGAGGCCGAGGCGGGAGGATTGCTCAAGGTCAGGAGTTTGAAACCAGCCTGAGCAAGAGTGAGACCCCGTCTTTACTAAAAATAGAAACATATTAATTGGCCAATTAAAAAAAATGTATAAAAAAAAATTAGCCGGGCATGGTGGCGCATGCCTGTAGTCCCAGCTACTCGGGAGGCTGAGGCAGGAGGATCGCTTGAGCCCAGGAAGGTGAGGTTGCTGTGAGCTAGGCTGACACCACGGCACTCTAGCTGGGGCCACAGAGTGAGACTCTGTCTCAAAAAAAAAAAAAAAAAATTCCGCTTACAAGTCATATCTATGTGGTTTTCTTTATTTATAGTTGCCCTTCCAGTTTTGAATGACCCCAAACAATGGTTCTCAAACTTTTAGTGGGCATATAAGAATCATCTCAAGAGTGTGCATTTTCAGAAACTCCAAGGATCGTAAGTGGAGACATGGTCCTATAAGGTGTTCAGTCCCCGCTCACTTGGGTGTTGCAAAGAATTGTTGGAAAGTGAAAGAAACCAGCTGCTTCGGGTTTCCCTTGCAGCTGTGAATGTTATAATAAATGCAGATTTATTTGCTACCTTGGGGAGGCCCACGGTTCTCTCGTTGGCTTCGAAGAATATCCAGTTGAGGCAGAACCTTCCCGAAGAGAGTGGGAAGGATGACAGGGATGGTGCCTGGGAGTACTGCCTCCGGCAGTGGCTTGGCAGGGGAAGGGGGCCTGTCGGGTCCTCCTGTGGAGGGGGTGAGATGATGTGGGCCGGCCTTTATTTAAAAGGGAATAGGTAATCTGTTGAATTGCGGCACATCAGAAGTGGCTTTGTTTGAAAATGCTTTCAAAGGCTGTTTTGACAAGAACAGGGAGGAGGCGGTGGTATCATTAAATCAGCTGGCAACTTTTGCAACCAGCTTTTTGGTTTTCCACCTCGAGGGAGAGTCAATAAACTTTGATTCCCAGCATTAATGTAATTATTTTGATTTTTTTTTCTGGCTCATTCCAGGGGAGGCTGCAGAGCTGCAATATCAGATGGCCGAAAGCAATTCAGAAATCCCGTGTCCCCGAGGACACCCACCGCCGTCCGGAAGTAGCAGGAGAGGGGGTGGAATAAATCATTTCCTCTGATCTTGTTAGTGTTGAGAATGTTACGGGGAAGCAAATGCATTGCAGCGCTGATACCAGAAGGCTACTGCGGGCAGAGGGAAAAAATAACACCACTTCGCGCGCTGCTTTCCAGAGGTTTTCTTTAAATGTGATTTCCTCTCTATATGTTTTTAGAATTGTCATATGAGGGGGCTTCCCCGTCCCTTCTAATTCTGCAGGTTCTTCCTTCTGCTTTATCAAGGTGTCTGTCATCCGGGGATTCTTCCTGACACTGCGCCTGGTGGCTGTAACAGACCTACTGTTGCTTGTCGGTCCAGTGACATGTTCGGTCCACTTAGAGTTAACGGTCCCGTCGTTCTGGGGGGTTTCCCTGGGCCCAGCGAGCAACGGCTTTCATGAATATCCAGGCGTGCTTGGCCAGAGGGATCCGCCACATGCAAGCCGGTGACTCTTTTTTTCTTTCTAGAAAATGCACTGTATTTAATTTTTAAAATGCCAACTTATTCGGGGCTTTTTAAGCTGAAGGGCAGTCATGAAAGGGATGGAGAGCAATTGAAATTTCCTCCCAGGAGGAACCGAGTCCAGGAGTATATTCATTCTGAGAAGTTAAACTCTGATGTGAGGTGATACACACAGTCACAAAATGTGTTTTGTCCCTTTGTCCCCCGAACAATAAAATTAAAAGGTGATATATATGTGTTTGCATAGTTTTATTTATTTATTTTTTAACTTCAAGGCCCACTAACAAGAATTTAAGGCTGGACTCTTCTTACTGTAAATTGTAAATGTATCTTGAGGCCTAGGCCGTGGACACGGGCTATAAATCATCATTTTCGTAATAACAACAGCGACCAGGCCATGACTTTGAGAGTGCCGTGGACATTGTCTCTTGGAAACAAACTCCAACCTGCAAGTTTTAGGCCTCTGGTGTTAGAAGGCCAGCATTGCTTAGTCGAGTATGTCATTACCTGAGAAGGGATTTTCAGTTTTATTTTCTCCAGTGACCTTCTCAATTTGAGGCTCCATCTACCAGAGTGATCTGTCATGTCCGTCCAAGACCAGAGCAAACAGAGCCCAAGTCATTAGACGTCTGGAAGTTTGGGGGCCTGGCAGTTTCAGCCTTTTCCAACTGGGCGTTCACCATCATCAGTCATTTGATTAGTCTCTGCACACTATTTTCTACCCTCTAAAGATTGCATTTCTTCCGTTTTAAGAAGTACGGGTTTTTTCCATATTTTAACGCTTCTGAAATAATGTCTTACAATTGATACGCTCATTTGGTGCCGTGTTTCGTCATCTTTTCAGAAAAGGTTATCGCTAAGCCAATGGCTTTCCACTTGGAAGAGTTTTAGATTTCAGAAAATACATTCTCTCTGAAATTCCTCCTCTTTTCCTCATCTCTGCTGCCGTCACATGAACTTAGGTCACAGCTGTCTTCTAATTAGACATTTGGAAGAGCGGGCTAACTGGTCTACCCACAGCCATGTTACCTACCTCCAATCCGTTTCCCACCTTGGTGCCATCCTGATCTTAGAAAGGACAACTGTGGTCTTGTCATTCCTCTGTTTAAAGATGGACGATAGGTCCGGCGCGGTGGCTCATGCCTGTAATCCTAGTACTGTGGGAGGCCGAGGTGGGAGGATCGCTCAAGGTCAGGAGTTCGAAACCAGCCTGAGCAAGAGCGAGACCCCCATCTCTACTAAAAAATAGAAAGAAATTAATTGGCCAACTAAAAATATATAGCCGGGCATGGTGGCGCATGCCTGTAGTCCCAGCTACTCAGGAGGCTGAGGCAGGAGGATCGCTTGAGCCCAGGAGTCTGAGGTTGCTGTGAGTGAGGCTGATGCCACGGCACTCTAGCCTGGGCAACACAGTGAGACTCTGTCTCCAAAAAAAAAAAAAAAAGGATGATAAATTATTTATAGTCACCCTGTGCATGATCCTTAGCAACATATGAGAAGGATGTCCTTGTCATTTTCCCCAAAGAAAACCCTTCTCCTTTCCTCTGCTGTGGGGTAGATGCCATGGAAATGCTATGCATTGCTCTGCCATGGCAGTGGTTTCTCACTTCTCCGAATTTTTTCCCTGACTGCTGATGACCTTTCAGCCCAGAAATATTTGCCTCTGAATTATTTGATAGGTTTACTTTTAACTTTGCAAATTATGTTTCTTTCTCCACTAGGCTGTTAGTGAAATGGAAGTTTTAGTCATTAAACCTGAAGGATTGAATAGCGTTTCCATGGCGAACTCTATCCCTTTGAAAACTCTTTCTGCTGGAGGCAGGGGGATCTGGACGGAGCGGTCTCCAACTAGGGTCTGTAACTCCTTTCTCTTCCCTCGAACTCTTCGTCTGGGAGTGTAAAAGATTACAAATTTAGGCTTTGAATTTTGTGTATTGCTTTCCCTTAGGTTGAAATGAATAAGATCTAAATTTTAAAAAATTTTATTTTTAAATACAACGGCCATACAAGAAAATACTAGACCTTACTTTGAGATTAAAAACTATATGTCATATATTGCCCTTGTGAGTATTAATCCAGGAGAAATTGCAGCGTATCCCCATGAGAAAGACATGTACAGGAATGTTCATGGCAGCTTTATTTATAATAGTAAAAAACTTGAGAAAAACCAAATGTCCGTCTTAGACACTGTAAACAACTCGTGGTACAGTCATACGATGGGATACTGCTCAGCAGTAACAAGGAACACAAATACATAGAACAAGATGGTGGCATCTCAAAAGAATTATGTTGACAAAAGAAGCTACAGACAGAAGAGTACACGCTATGTGCTTCCATTTATATAAAATTCAATCACCGGCAAAAGGTATCAATGATAATAGAAGCTAGAAAAATGGGGGGCGGGTAGGAGATTATCGGCTGGAAAGGATCATGGGGGAATTTTCTAGAAATAAACTTATGTCTTGTTTTGGGTGGAGGATCCTTGGGTTTATACATATGAAGATGTCACGAAGTTACACACTTAAGGTTTGTACATTTTGCTGTATATAAATTATCGCTCTAAATGTACCATAGAGAAAAAAATCCATATACAATTTCTTTTTCATTAAAAGATGCTGTGTGCTTGTTTGGAAAGTTAATAAAAAGTGAAAGAAAATAAATCATCTATAGTCTCATCAGATAAATAATTTGGTTCATTTTCTTCCAGTCTTTTGTCGGGGCATAGATTTTTTTTTTTTTTTTAACTTTTCTCCCTCATCCCTCTCTCTCTGTGTCTCTTTGAATTTAACTGAACTTTTGAATCTGGGAATAATTCTTTCTGAGGGAAAAGGATTTCTAGAGGAAATTCTTCTGTTCATTTATGAAGTTACATTTATAACAGATAACCTTCACATTAAAAATAGGATCATGAATATAATAGCCATGTGATAAAGGCAGATGTAGCTAGAAAGGGCCTTGGATTTCTGTATAGTTTTTTTCCAAGGGTAAAAAAGGCACTGGCTTTCCTGAAAATGAATGATAAATTTCCATCATTCTCCCTAAATTTTTCCTTCATTTTTTTTTTTTTTTGTTCCCTGATCTCATATTTATACACAGGGTTGCTGATGGAGAAGAATCATCCTAAACCCATGTACGTAACAATTACTTTTTGTATTTGTATACATTTGAATGTCTTTTACAAATCTTGATTGCATTGTTTAGTTATCTTCAGGGACTAGCCATGAAGGTCTTAGTACTGGGAAATTTGGGGGGATTGTGCAGCCTGACAATTCATTACTCACTGTTCTTAAAATTCATACTGCAGCGTATTAAAATTGGATCCCAAGATCCTTTGCGTAAGAGCCTTGGCAGTCTGACTCACCTTGTATTGAGCCAACATGACAGAAAAATACATCATTTTTTTCTGCCATAAAAGGAAACAAGTGTGAAAATAACTGGAAAGGTGTGTCGTCTAAAACAAAGCAACATAATTAGCAGTGTGAGTTGCTTAGTGTATTATATAGTTATTATCTCACTGAGGCTCCTCAGGTAATGTAATTGCTAATATTAAAAAAATCTGTTTTGTTTTGTCCCCTCAACAGAACATTTTGCCTTGAGACTTAATTAATGCATTTCTCTCTTAAGCGTGTGTTTTAGACACAATGGGTATACCCTTAAATAACCTCCAGGAGCACCATGCCTTCCTGTACCGTTTCAAGACAACAACAAAAAGAACTTGGTACTCTGTGTTCTCTCTGTAACCAGAAGAGAAGAATTTTGTTGGAATCGTCTTTATTAGAGGCAGCTGTGTCAGTGTGGGTTTTTTTTTTCCACTGGGTGAAGACAAAAGCTGCTACAGAGGCATGTACATAAAGATAACCCCCGTGAGGCGTTGGGATAAATAAAAGTAGGCAATATTAATGATGCTCATTAGCGGATGCCACCATCGGGGATGAAGTAAATTCCACGCCAAAGTGTTTCATATATTACACTTTTCAAAACTGTCAACTTTTTGACTTTGACGTATGTCCGCGTGGATAGTTTTAATGAGTCCCTACAGCCGTTTCTTTGCGTGCACCCTGGAGAATCCCGTGGTGGCAATATCACAGGGACATTTTTGCCTAACGATCGGTGCTTCTGCTTGGAAACGTGAAGGCTCAGATCATTGCATTCCCACTTATTCGTGTGCAAATATTTGTCTAAGAATTAGTAAAAAAATGTGGTAGGACCAGGCAGATTTTAGCCTAAAGCGACCTTACCCAGACTGTTGCCGGTATAACTAACGGAATTATGTGTGCATAAAACTGCTTTTACTGCAGAAGCCAAATTGAAGAATAATAGCTTGTCAGCCCGTTGTCTGCAAGAGAGATCATAGATTTCATAGTCCAAATTAGGTTGTGTTCTTTTCCTTTTTGTCAGGTCATATTCTAATAACCATGTTGTGCACCAAACCCTGTGATTATCCCAACGCTTGACAGATGGTGGGCTGTTAATGTGTGTGTAAGAGACAGTGACTGCCAGCGCCCCAACAGTACACAGCAAAACACGAAATGTCAAAATCCGCTTTGGGTTCCATGTTGCTTGACTTCTTTTTCAGCAAGGCAGTGCTAGGTAGGCAGAGGAGTTTCGGTAGCTTAGTATGTTTCCTTTTACTGCTCTGCATGGTTTTACTGACCGCTAGAAATAGAAAGGATTAAGGAAGAAGTCATTTTTCTTGTTTATATCACACTTCCTGCTTTTCTGTGGAGAGTGATCATCAGCCTGAGGTTAATCATAGGGACTAGATGAGAGGCGGGGGCAGGTAAAATTAAATTGCTCAATGCGGAGGGTAACCGTGGTCCGAGAGTAGCGTATACTGATGTTCAGAGGAGTGGTGGGGGACAAAATAACTTAGAAGCTTAAGTTAAAAGCACATTGGCAAATTCACTAAAAAACTCTTAGAACTAATAAAAGAGCTCAGCAATGTGGCAAGATACAACATCAATATACAAAACTCAATTGCATTTCCATGCACTGGCAATGAATAGTGTGAAAATGAGATTAAGAAAACAGTCTAATTTATAACAGCAGCAAAAAGAATCAAATATCTAAGAATAAACCTAACAACAGAAGTGCAAGACTTGCTGTATACCGAGAACTACAACATCGTTGGGATACATTAAAAAATAAATAAACTGTAAGATATCCCATGTTTATGGATCAGAAAATTTAACACTATTAAGATTACAATACTTCCCGAAATGATCTACACATTTAATGCAATTCCTTTCAAAATCCTACCTGTTTTCCCTCACCCCCCAAAATTGACAAACTGAACCTCAACTGCAAAGGCTCTGGAATAGCAGAAACTGTTACAAAAGAAGAAAAAAGTTGTGGGACTCTCATTTCCTGCTTTCAAAACTTGCTACAAAGCTGTAGCAATCAAGGCCGTGTGGTTCCAAGGTAAGGACGGATCAACGGAATAGAACTGAGAGGCCAGAAACAAACCCTCACGTTTAAGTTCAGTTGATTTTCTTTTTTCTTTCTTTTTTTTTTTTGAGACAGAGTCTCACTCTGTTGCCCGGGCTAGAGTGCTGTGGCATCAGCCTCGCTCACAGCAACCTCAAACTCCTGGGCTCAAGCGATCCTCCTGCCTCAGCCTCCCGAGTAGCTGGGACTACAGGCATGCACTACCACGCCCGGCTAATTTTTTCTATATATTTTTAGTTGGCCAATTAATTTCTTTCTATTTTTAGTAGAGATGGGGGTCTCGCTCTTGTTCAGGCTGGTTTCAAACTCCTGACCTTGAGCGATCCTCCTGCCTTGGCCTCCCAAACTGCTAGGATTACAGGCGTGAGCCACTGGGCCCGGCAAGGTCAGTTGATTTTCGATAGGAGTGCCGAGATAATTCGACAGGTCAAACAGTCTTTTCAGCAGCCGTTGCTGTGACAACTGGGTACCCACATCCTAAAGAAGGATTGGAAAGGATGAGCTTGGACCCGTGCGTGCCCCACACCACTCTGTATACCCTAGAATGGCTAAAATCAAAAAGACAATACCAGGCATGGGCGAGGATGAGCAACTGGAACCCACATATATATATATATATATATATATGGTTGTAAAACAGTGCACCCCCTTTGAAAACAGTCCAGCGGTTCCCCAAAATGTTAAACACAAAGTTACCAAATTGGACCCATGACTGCTTTTTCCTTCCCAGTAGTTCTTCCCAAAGATGATGTCACTGTTTTTCCCTGTTGATTGGTTGAATGACTTCTGTCGTAAAATATTTCTTTTAAATAAAATGAATTGGTGACATGATGCGTATTATAACTTAAAAACCAGTTGGTAGCTTTTCCTTCAGACTTCTGTCCTCACGTTTGGATAGGCTGTCATTAATTTTGTCACTCTGTGGGACATGAAGGGGAGCATTCAGTGCATTTGAGAAAGAAATACGAAATTTACTGCAGTTAAAAAACATTCCCTGGGTTGGGTAAAGAAACGCAATTTTAAAATACACTATAAGGTATGTGTTGGTGATCATCAATAAAGTAGTAAAAGAAAAAAAACCCTTAAGTTCAACTTTTTAAAGGCTTTTTTTGAGGTTAATATTTTGCTTTTTTTTTGACTATGCATCAGAGACCTATTTTTTTCCCTAAAATATGGTTTTTAAAGGCTAACAACCCAATTTTAAATGCTAACAGTTACTCCTGATATGTTTGGATCGCCCCTTGTGATATGGCATGGTTTAAGAACATCCCAGTGGGGAAAAATATTAATGTACAGATAATTTATGGAATAATTTTTTAAAATTTTAAATAGATTTAAATATTACAACTATTATCTTTCAGTATCATTTTTATAACGATCATTTTTAATGGTTGCATGGTTTTTCATCATGTTGCTGCGCTGTGAGGGATTGAAACAGAAAGAAGGAATTTGGAGATGAGCTAGGACATCTCCAGCTCACTCATTTAAAAGAAGAGGTAACGTAGTCACGTCAGGTTAGTGGTCCGAAGCAGAACCCCAGAATCTTTTTCCCACTTATGTGGTTAGAGTCACGTTTAAACACATCATTGCTTGATTTATTTTGCGTGCATTTCTCAGGAGCACATCTGTAGCACAAAATGATGCACAATCACATTGTTCTTCAATATTAGGGGGAAAAAAAGATAAAAGATGGAAGTTTAGTGATAAACCTTACTTTCGATTCAGCAGACTACACTTAGCATCGAGGAGAAAAGGGAGTCAGAGGAGAGAGCAACCTAGTATTTTCTATACTTAAGAGCAAAGCCAAAATGGGAAAAAAGATATAATCAGAACCCGCCACCGTCCTATTTCAGCACAGCGTGTAATGCTCAGTTCAAAAGGAGTTTTTTTTCCTTGAAGAGAAAGCATTTTAAGATAATATCTCCATGAGCCATTTCTGTGAAAAAGCTAGTGGAGCTCTGACTCCCCCTGAGAAATTGCTTTGCCACTGGGAAGGAGCAGACAGAGGCACGTCTCGGGGACCTGTGTGATTGGTCACGTGGGGGGGGTGTGAATGAGCTGATCCCCGTGAAACCCGAATCGTCAGTGAGAACCCACGGTGGGGCCCGGTTGAACTGCAGTCATTAACGGCGATGCACATTTGCCAAAGGACGGAGCCCCCGGGAACCGAGTGCTCTGTTGCTGGGCGCTGGTAAAACCTTGGCATCCGATTTCCAGAAGTGACATTTTGCCGTCACGATCCTGAGAAAGCTGGAGCCTCTTCTGGGTCAGCCAGCTGTCACAGCTGTAGATGACTTCCACGTTTTGCCCAAGGGGGCAGCACAAAGCAGAGCACGTCCATCCTGGATTTCTTTGTCTCCCTCCACCCACCCAACCTCAGTGCCCCAAACTGTGGAAAGGAACTTGAAGCTACGTCCAAAGTGACGGCTTCCGTGTTCAGTCTCTGAGACGTATTGTCATGGCTCCAGCGGCGTGGCTGGGAGAGGGTGTTCGGAATTCACATTCACATGAACGCATCAGACGCCTCTCTCGGCTACAGAATTTCTGTACCTGATATTGCCGCGACAAGCAGCCCAGAGGTGTTTGTATCCCTCCGGGCCTTTTGCATTCTGGCTGTAGAATGCAAGGCACAGACAGCTGAGACTTCTCTTTGAAAAGGAGGAGTCCATTAGCGTCGTCTTTGAAGCTCCAAATGTACGTTCTGCTTGGACAGAGCCCCGCAATAGGTGGCAGGAAGCAAAGACAGCCTTATAAATTTCCCTGTGAGCAAGCAGACCTGTTGTTACCTTTATTAAAAATACGCCTCCAAGCAGGTGGTCCTGTTCTGAGTGACACCTCCAAGAGTGAGCTTGAAAGAAATCACTGGAAACTTCACAAGTCCCTGAAACAGCTTAGGCCGTCCTGAGAAATGCGAAAGAGGATCAGATTGCTACGCTGAGTGTTCTGGGCGTGTCGAGCAAATTTATTTTCAAATTTTAAAACTTGAAACTCTGGCAATTATATCAATAAGATAAGAAAACCAGTTGACATCAACCCATGCATTCTGTTTGTTCTTTGTACGTCTCTGTGTACCTCCCAGAGAAGGCTGCGACCCAGATTCCATAGGCATTCAAGACTTTCGTTAGGTAAGAATGACATATACTTATCATTAGAGCATGCTAATTAAAGCAGAAAGTGACATTTCAAAGTAATGATGCTCCCTAGTGTCTCAATGTAAAATACTCCCTGGTCTATTTTTAATGAACTGGCATGCTATGTACATTTGAAATATTGTTTTGCTATGATCTTGTGTTTTCATTATTTTCAATGTCGGTGATGACCAGTAAGGTAGGACATTCTTCTAGACGACCGAGGGAGGAGACCAGTGAAACTTACCTGGGGCTGTGGGCTTTGATTTCGGCCATACCCAGGGAGCATCCGTGCAACCTTGCGTTCATTCTGCGCATTGATTGCGTGCTTGCTACTTGCCAGCCACGGTGCTAGGTGCCGGGGATTCACTGGTTCCTAGGACCCAGATGGTTCCTGCCCTGAAGGAGCTTACTCCTCCCTTTGATTGTGATCACAGCTGTTCTTTATATTATAATTCCTCCTTTGCCTCCTTAGTAGCAGCAGAAAGGATGACGTGTTCAGTGCTGGTTATATGTACACCCTCACTGGTTATCACAAACTTTTAGATAGTCTTAGTTGATAAGGACAGCTGCAGAAAGACAGTGTCTCCTTACTTATTCAATATTTTTGTCTCACATTTACCACCTACACGTCATCTTGGTTGTAAAAGCAGATAGATCATCATCCTCATCATCGTTTTCATCATCATCATCACACCTATTGTTGATTAAGCATAGAAATCCCATAAGACAGGTGGTGCCACTATTATTCGAATTTCAGGATGGAATCCGTTCAGAGTGTTTAGGAACTTGCCCAGAGCCTCATAGCTGGCAAGTGACAGAGTCAGGACACCCCTCCAGGGCAGGCTGCCCTGACGTGGCCCTGCGCTTATCACCCTGGTTGTCTTTTATCAGTTTTTATGCCCCGCCTTGCACAAACAGCTGTTAAAAGTCTTCAGCCTCGTAGCTGGCCGATGAGTTAAATATTTAGGTCGTCTTTGATCTGTAAGTGAACACAGCCATGTTTTGAGTCTTTTTCTGATGAATTTTCTAACAGCAGATTTCAGAGTTTCAGATGACTGTGCTCAGTGATGGCGACTGATTTTAGGCCGTTCTTACCACTGAAATCCACTTAACGTACCAACATTCCCTAAAATGATGTGTGCCACAAACCGTACTTGGATGCTTACAATGCCATGTCCACATGAGCCAGGATTTGCTACTTAAAAATGAGATTGCTCCGTGCTAAGGCAAAACTCACGGAAGCATTTACTATATGCGTATCCTGCTATTCGAATGCTTCAAAGAAATCCTGGGGTGGCTTAAGCAACTCACAGTTGTTTATTTCTCTGTTCTGGAGGTTAGGAAATCCAAGATCGAGGTGCTGGCAGATCTGGGGTGTGGTGAGGGCCCTCTGCCTGGTTTGTAGATGGCCGTCTTCTCTGTGTAGCCTCCCACCGCAGGGAGCAGAGGCAGCTCTCTGGGGTCCCTATTACAAGGGCACTAATCCCATCCGTGAGGGCTCCACCCTCATGACCTAATCACCCTCAAAGGCCCCACTCCTAATACCACCACATTGGGGGGTAGGATTTCTACACACGAGTTTTGAGGGGGATACAAACATTCAGTCCATGACGAAGATATGCTGGCTTACAATTCTTGTTTTTTGTTAAAGAGATTACAATACAATAAAAAATAAGTTTGCAGTGAAGTTGATACAGAGTTGCAGATGGACGTTAATTATGCACCAGTGACAGCCCACAGCTGCGTTCCTTCTTTTATTTGGAGCTGCAACTCCCTCAGCTGATCGCACTGAGGTGGCAAGTCCAGAGCAGCAACAGAATACTTTGAAGTCAAAGGGTTCATTCTCTCTGGAGGCCTTTCCTCTCTGGGTTACCGGGTGCTGTGCCCGTGTTCTTTAAGCCCTGGCAGTGAGGAGGACGCCCTGTGTGACGATGGATGCGGGGAGGTGTAAATCTACCTAACCAGCAGCCGGGTGGCGTCTGATGAGGGTCGTCTGCGGAGCCAAGCCGCGTCGTTAGCCGAGTTAGAAGGATGTGCCGACTCCAGCTTCCAGCCACCACGGGGCCCGGCAGCAAACCGCGGGAAAGCAGCAGCGGCCGTGGTGTGGAGCCTGCTGTGGCCCCGTCATCCCGGCCGGCGTCACCATCGTCACCGACAAGCCCTTACTAAGAGCCAGCGTGCGGAGCTCCCTGACGGGCAGCTGCGTGTTTTCAACAAGAGCCTTGCTCTGTCTGGGCTGGGAGGTGACAAGGCCCAGCTGGGATCCCAGACAGGCCCACGAGCATGGCCACGTGGGCTCGCCAGAGGACAGTCGGTGGCGCAGAAGGTTGTAATTCCTTTGCGGCGTCCGCTCGGCCTGAGGTCCCTTTCTCTGAGAACTGCCACCAGCTCTTACCCGGAAGGATGGGTCCCGGTCGTCCTGTTTTTAACTTGGCTCCCGTGGCTGCAGGTGAGTAGATCAAGGGTGCTCAGCTGCCTAAGGCGAGGCCAGTCCGATTGTCTTTCTCCAAAGTTCTATCGGAACTAAGACCTTTTTTTTTTTTAAATTTCAGGATATTACGGGGGCATAAGCATTTTGGTTACATTTTATATCATTGCTTCTCCCTCGCAGGGGTTAGAGGCCTGCCCTCCCCCCAACAATGCTCACTGTGTCCTTTAGTTGTGAGTTTACCCCCCCAACCCCCTAATCCCTGGCGACTATCACCACCATGTGAGCACCATAGCGTTAATTAGCCAGCACCAATTTGATGGTGAGCACATGTGGGGCCCGTTCTTCTGATCTTGTGATACCTCATTTCGGATAATGGGCTCAAGCTCAATCCAGGATAATATAAGCGGTGCTAGCTCACTGTCGTTTCTAATGATTGAGTAATATTCCATGGTAAACATATACCAAATTTTAATAGTCCACTCATGGATTGACGGGCACTTGCGTTGTTTCCACATCCTTGCAATAGTGAATTGTGCTGCCATAAACATTCAGGTGCAGGTGTCTTTATTATAGAAAGGGGACCGAGACATTTCTGTAGATGGGCAAACGTGGGGGCTGTGGGAAGCTGTGTCTTAGATTAATTCAATGACCCTGTAGTAGCCCTGTGGAGTAGGCCTTCCTCTCATTCCCATTTTGCAGAAGGGCAAACAGTTACGGACAGGTTAAGTAATGTACACAGGGTCATGTGGTTGGTTAATGGCAGAGCCAGGCATGAACGCAGGTAGCATGAACTCATACTTTTAGCCGCTATACAACTGTCTTTCTGAGACAGAGAGAGAGGGAGAGAGAGGAATACAACAGACCTATGGAGAGATGCAGGTTAAAAAAACGGTGAGGTTGCAGGGAGTGAGGGAGGGGGAGAGAGAGAGACTGAGTAAGAGGCTTTCTAGCTCCGGGACACAGACCTAGAGTCTGCACTTTCTAACCCTGGGCTCTGAGACATGTCTCTGCGTCCTTACAAATAAATTTCCCCCTTCTGTGCTCAAAGTAGTTTCAGTGGGTGTCTGTTACTTGCAACCAAAAGAGTCTTGACTAAGTGACCACACTGCCACAGTTTGGTAAAGAAGACAGTGGGTCATCCACTGGCCTTTGGAGCCCAGGTACCTTCACGTCACCTGTAGGTGGCATCCAGGCTGGTGGAGGAGAAAAGCAGGTGCACCAGCGATCGGAGCCTAGTGAGGCGGGGCTCTGAGAGCGGTACGCATGAGTTGCCATGGAAACTCAGAGATCTGGCCAGAAACTGAGGCTGGGGCAGGGTGTGGGGAATGAGGACAGCTTCTCAGAAAGGGAATATAGTAGTTGTGTTTTGAAGGATGAGCAAGATTCAGCCACGTAAGAATGGATGCAAAGAAGGGCATTCTAGGTAGTGAGAAACCTGTGTAGAAAAACAAACAAAGAATAAAAACCAAAAACCAAAAAAGTGAAACCCATGGCACATTTTAGAAAAGGCAGGTGATTCCGTGTGTTGGGGCAGAGGGAAGGTGGGCGGATCGTATCGCAAAGGGTCTCCAGAGCTCAGCAGTGGAGTTTGAACCCCAGCCTATCGGCCAGCGGTTCATTCCCTGTCTGGTTCCTTCCCTCCTCCCCACGTGGAAGCATTTTCAGATTTTGAAATTGAAAGATGACATTCTGACAACATTAAATACAGTTTCAGAAAAAACAACAACAACAAAAAACCCCCCACACATGCAGAGTCCCCACAGCCAAGACCACTATTTTCATTTTTGCCAGTTCATCTTCTGTCTGCCCTCAAACACGCCTGTTTTTGTTCATGGCTGTAATCTGTCTACCTAGCGTGTTCGCTTCTCAGTAGATGAAAAAGCTTTCCCCTGTTCCCGTGTGGTGCTCTCCTGATTATCACGACGGCACGGTAGTTCTCCATTTGGCCGCTTTTCTGAGCATCCACACTTGTCCGGGCAACGCGCTGGGCTCTGTTGACAGGAAAATGGTCGGCTTGGAGATTCCCGCCTCTGAGGAACTCAGATCCTGGCGTCCTGGTCTCTGCTGGACCGGTTGGCCGTGTGCATTTTAAAGCACGTGGGTTTAATATTGTTATTTTGTCAAACACACACTCGGTTCTTTGAGGGTCAATTTGGAATCCTCGTCTTCTGCACTCTCTGTCCTCAGGTCCCCCGCGGCTACCGTCACATTCTCCGTGGCCAACAAACAGCCACAGCTTCCTGTGCTTCTGTGTCCGTGGGCTGCTCACCTGGTGTCTTTTCCTATCTTGTGCTCCCTGAAAGCCGGGTGATGCCAGCCACAAACAGACTCCAAATCAAGCTCTCGGGCGGTGTTAATCTGATCATGAAACATCATCCTGATGGTGGCAAGTGTCCAGTGGTCACCCAGGCCCCCACGGCCTAAGCTAATTACAAACCAGCTCCACTCCAGGGAGGGGGCATCGCCTAACCAGCCCCTCCGAGGCCGACCCAGGTGTCTGGGGGACGTGGGGATGATCCCATCTCTGCCCCTCTGCGGATGGGATCTGTGTCATCCTCTCTCCCTCCCTGCTCTGGTGTTAAAGAACGTAGGGATGACTGGCCAGAGCTGCTTCTTAAATTAAACTTTGCCTTCTGCCTGCAGCGTGATCACGAGCCTCCGAATTAAAGGTGCAGATAATTTTGCAATCAGGTTTATGTTTTGGTCCGTAATGAGTTTGAAGTCTTTAAATGCTGTAGCTTTCTCCTTTATGATCCATCGGTTGATTTAATTTAGCTCTGCACTTTTGGTGGCATGTTGTCGTCGTTGTGTTTGCTCCTGTCTCCGTATCCGAAAGTTCTTATTTTCTACATTCCTAGTCTGTGTGCTTGCTGAAAAGACATTGATCAATTAGTACAATTTTTTTTAATTAAATGCATGCACAGAAGAGTGTCGAAGTGCTTCATTATCCATGTAGTGAAGAATCGGACAGGGAAACTAAATAAGCTATGTATATATTCTCTGGAAGTCCTCCTATCTGGTTTAACTATGTATAAGTGTGTGTGTGTATTCAGACACAAGTATGCAAGTGAGTTATTGACACACACTTAAAATGAAATAGGTTGTTATCCATAGACCTTACAAGCTTTAAAAACTTCGTAAGCCTCTGTTTCCTCCTCTGTAAAATGGGAACAATAATACATCTGAACACATGTGGTTGCAGAGATGATCCATTTGATGATGCCAGCAAGCTGCCTGGCACATAATAAGTGCTCAATAAATATCAATGGTTAATATCACGGCCCTTGACCTGGAGGAGGATAAAGCCTTCTTTATGATCTTAACTTTGAGCTATTACTAAGTCCCTAAGTTCATATCTTTATACAGAGGCCAAAAAGCACTGAAAGGAAGCTCAGACCTAAGAAAAATTTCCCAGGCCACGTTCTCTTAGCATTCTCTTCTCTTTACCCAGTCTAGTAACGAACGATTAGTCATTTCTGCCTAGTTCTCACCCACGCCACCTTGGTGGGAGATGCCCACGGTGGCCTTTGTCACAGCCCCTCTGTGAAGTCATCTCTGATTTCAGCTGCAAGTGTGGTGACCAGTTTTGCCCAAATCTAACACCTACTTTTCCATCTTCCCCAGGCCCACCTCTCATGCTGGGGGCCAGAGCTGAAGAGGAGCCTGGAAGTCTGGGGCAATGAATGCCCTCGGGGGCTACCCTCACCCACTGGGCGTTTGACCACGTGAATAAACGCTCCAGCCTTCCTCGGTCAGGGAACAGTTCTGCAGGCGTGCCGCGTGCTTCTCAGGAGGTCCCAGCCAAATCAAGCCTGTTGCTCTGGGTGGCAAACTTGGTGGTGCACACTCCCATTGGCCTTTCCTCCTTGCCTTTTCCACTCCCTGCTTCCTGGAATTATCCCCCAGAAAAGCTCCTGCACCTGAGTCCTTGTTGCAGACTCTGCCTTCAGGGGAACCCCACCCACGACAGCCCCGAAATCTTCTCGGTATTTCTAGGACGTTGCCTAGGTCGTCTTTAGCCCCCAGATCATTTCTCCTCCTCTTGCATCTCGGAGGGAAGAAATGTCTTGTGGATTTTTGAGGCCAGCCTCTTCTTCTCTGATCTTGGTCCTATCCCCTCTTAAATCTCTGGGCCCGCAGACCATCTTGTCCTGTTGACTGCTACACCTCCCATGCAAGAGTTTGGCTCATAGTAGATGCTCAACAAATACTCAACTGAATGAGGGAAAGAATGAGTTATTTCCTTTCTCTTACATGGTTTTTAGTTTCCTCTGTCCACACCTGCTGTTCTCATCATTGGTCGTTTCTTTAGCTTTAATTTGGACGTCCCAAGGTCTTTTGCTTTGGAAGCCCTTCGGGTCTTTCGCCTGGATCCCAGAGCCCACCTCTTTATTAAGCCTCCAAGCCAACTTCCAATCCTCTGTCGATACTGGACCCTGTTGAGCACTTCCTGTTCCTTGAACTCCATCTCCCTTGGTCTCTTAAAATACAACCCTCTCATGGTTCTTCTCCTGGCTTGCAGACTTCCTCCCCCATTGTTTTTGCTTATTTAGCTGGCTTGGCTTCTACATTTGGCTTTCTCCAGGGCTCCATCTTTGATCTTTTTTTTTTTTTTTCCTTCCTGGAGTTATATAGTCAATGTGACTAACGCAGCGACTCTCATCTCCTCAGCTGTGGGGGTGATTCCTAAATCTGTAACCTCCAGATTGACTCTCCTGAGTTCCAAACCGTTAGAAATCTCCATCGGGAATTCTTGCAGCTACTCCCAATTCACCGTGTTCGAGCTGGAAATTCATTTTCGTCTTCCTCTTTCCACCTCTGCCTCCTTTTCCATGCCCTGTCTTAGTTAACGGGGTCACCATCTACCTGTTTTGCAGCATAGAAGTCTTTGTGTCATGCCTTCCCTCATTGCTTTCAAGAAATAACTTTTTAGTTCCTGCTGTGATCCAGGCTCTGGGCTGGGTGCTGGGAAGACACGGACAACGAAATAGACGTGGTTTACCCTCAAAAGGCTCATGGTCTGGTAGATCTGTGCGTTAACCTAACTTATCACACAAATACAGCATTGTAAACCGAGGCAAATGCCGTGGAGGAAAAGTCCAGTGAGCTTTGTGAGCATGTCACAGAAGGACCTAATCTGTTCTTGGGGTTTGAGACAGCTTCCTTTAGGAGCTGGAATTTGATCCTAGACCTAAAGGCTGAGCAGGAATGAATTAGGAGAGAGGAACTCTGTCCTCTGTATTGCTGTGGTCGCCGAGTCCCGTGACTTCAGTGATGAAATGCCTCCGTTTTTCCGTGTTCTTTTCTCATCCTGGACCATTGCAATTTTTTCCTCCACCTGCTACCGCCCCCTCGACTCCCATCCCTTAATTTTCCCTTGCTGCCAGAGTTCTTCTACTGAGCACAAGTCTACCGCTTGTTTTTTTTTTTTTCAGCTTAAAACCATCGATAGCTGCCTTGTGCTTCCAGAGTAAAATCTCAACCCTCTGGCTCGGCTTCAAAGATGTTCCCAATTTTGGCTGTGACCTTCATTTCTAGCCTCGTCTCCTGTCACTGTGCACCACCTGGCCTGTTCTGTGGCCCCTGCAGGCTCCGCACCGTTTGCCAAAGGCACCGTGTGTGTCCTCATAGGCGTTTATGCTTTGGTTCATTCAGCACCTTGAGTCCCTCTGTCCTTCTCGAGCACCCGGCCAGCTCCTTCCGCTCCTGCCAGGCCCTACGTAAACGTCACATCCTCCGTGAGACTGTCCTCGACCGCCTCTCTGTGTCCCCACATTTGCATTATGTTTGCATGTTTCTCCCATCCGTTCACCTGACATTAACTTACTTGTCTGTCTAGAACCTGTTTTTTTTGGGGACCAAGAATGTGTTGTGCCCACGTCTTCCTTCTCAGGGCTTGAAACGTGGCAGGTGCTCAGTAAGTGTCTGTAATTGAATCGATCATCCGTGTAGGACTAGGGTAAAGGAGGCAAGACGTGGGGCCCAGGGAACAGAAAGAGCAGCCAGAGCGTCTGCAATTACAGGAACTCGTGATCCCAAGCGGGGCCGGCCTGAGACATGCAGGTGGCCCAGGGAGACTCACGACTCTGTGTCCCCCAGCGATCAAGTGAAATAACAGGTCTGAGCAGCGTGGCTCGTGGAAAAGGATGATGACAGATGATGGTGTCCTGGCCTCCGCAGCCATCCCAGCAAAATGAAAGCCCTCCGGCTGCTGGGGCCACCCCACGTGAAGGCATTTTATTGACCTTGTTCTGTCTCTGAGCGTGCCACCCCTACTCCTGCCTCCATCGTCTAACCAAAGTATTTCTTACAGTTCAATGCAATTCCCTTCCCAAAGAAAGTTCTGGCAAATGCTGTTGTCTAAACTGTCTTACTTTTCTGGGAATACCTGAGTACCTCCTCCAGATTGGTACCCTGGGCAGCTGCCGGCCACTGCCCCTGTTCATCCTGTTCTGATACGGAGCAAAGGAGGCTGGGATGTGTGTGCACCACTCACCTGTAAAGAATTCCTCTACGGGCTTGGCTTGTACCCCATTAACAAAGAAATCCCTTTCCTGTTTCCACGTCGTCAGGACGTTCCCGTGAGGCGTGTGGCAGAGGGGGCTCGTGCTCTGGTCTGTGCTCCCACAAATGACAGACGCATGGCAGTGGCCTAGGGCCGAGAGTGGGCTGCGACTCTCCAAGCTCGCCACCAGCGCTTCACGCCAGGGCCGCCTTGCCTGTCCGGCGCCCACCCTGTGCCATCCTTTCTCGAGGAAGTCCGTGAGGAGTGTTTAGTGACACCAGAGTGTCTGTGTCGGTCGGAGGCTTTCGGCCACAAGGGACCTTCGCTTGCGTGTGCCCAGGAAGGAAGGTGTTTTAATAACAACCAGAGATGGATGCGAAGGGAACACCTTCCTGCCAATTTGACTTCGTCCCTGGGATGGCGACTTACCGATGCTGATGTCTGCTAAAAATGCAGCAGAAAATTAGTAGTTGCTAAGCGACAGGGATGCAGAGCAGGGGAAAGACCAGTTCAGCTTCCCAAGTGCTGGGCACTCACGATGTGCCCAGCACTGTGTAAATGCAGGAGGGACAAACGGGGATGGGGTGAGGTCCTCATCCTGGAGGAGGTGTTATTTTTGTTTGTTGAGTTGTTTAAACTCTTCTTACCTCTAAGGAACAGTGGAGGTAGCACTTTGGGATTGGTCATTTGGAAAATTCAGATTCATGTCCTGAATCTGCAAACCTTTCATTTGAACTTTGGCCAACTACCTTAATCCTCTGTGTTTTATTCGGTGTTTTCAATAGCGTTCTGTAAAATGCTTTCGAATGTATCATCTTATTTGAACCTCTTACAGGGCTAGGATTCTTATTTTTATCTTAGTGACGTGAATCCGCGAAACCCAGAGGGTTTAGTGTCTTGTTCTAGATTTCCCAGCTTCTCAGAGACAGAGCTTTCGGTCACCACTGGTCTCCCGATCCTTTTCCTCTTTCTCAACCACCTCCCTGCCTAGATCTATGTAAGTTTGGATTTTTACATAGCCCCAGCTTTGATGCATTTCAAACTCAATTTGATCCCTCTGCCAGGCTCTAGTGCATGGACTGTTAAATGTGTGGGGCATATTCCTGTCTTTGTGTGCCTGTTATTTGTCTTCTTAATATAGGCCTTCTTTATTTTGTCCAATTTTCTTTTTTTTAAGAGGGGCAGGGGAAACGTAACATGTATCCTTTTCTAGTCTTTTGGTTTTCTGTTTCCCGAATTTCTGTGACCAATGATAATGGGAAGTAACTAATGGTCAAGTGATTTCTTTCTCTCATGTTTACCCTGTTTGGAGGTGTGCTCTGGATTCAGAATTGCTGAGTCTTTGGGTAAATGGTGAGAAATGGTAGAATTGGGAATTTTGCACGAAAGCATTCAAGTCTTAGTTTAGGCAAGTCTTTCTAGCTCTGAGCAGCAGAACTCATGGGTAATACAGCATATGAAGTTGTCTGGCTGTGGAAATGGCTTTATTTGTTTAATTTTTTTTTTTTTTTTTTTTTTTTTTGCAAAGGAAGACATTTTTCCTGAACATCCTTACCGGGAAGGCATTTCTTCCTTCTCTGACCTCCTGTAGCATTTCCTTGGACCGTTTTTTAGGGCTTGCATTGCTTCTTATGCTACAGTTTAGTTACTTTTATTGTTACCATCATTCCTGTTAGACTGTGATCTTTTTGAGGACAGGAGTAATGTCTGATTTACTGTGATAACTCCATGGTTCCTCTGGCACTCAGCCTAGAACATAGTGCTTAGCAAATACTCATTTTCTGGGATTTGTAAAGACTTACGCTTCCTCTTAGATGCAATACTGTTTCATTTGAATATTTTACAGTAAGCGTGTATTACCATGCAATCAGGAAAAAGAAGTAAAGATATAAATTTTTTTAAATGATTAAATGGATAAGTGAATGATTAAGAATTCAATGCTGCTAGGGAAATTCAGAAGCACGATATCACTTACTGAACATCTAAGACACTGGTTTTCCAAGAAGTGTAACATTTTTCATACTTAGTACCCTAATTGCTTCTTCAGTATCTTGATGAGATGGAGGGGCACAGGCACATAGCAGCTGAAAGATCCAAAGTTCAAGACTCTCACCTTTTGATTCTATGCAGTTTCTCTGAGCTTTACAGATCTTGCTTTTGGATTTGTTTTTTACTCAGGCATTCCCAGATGACTTTAAGGCAGCAGAGAGGTTATTAACCAAATCGTTCCCCACGGTGTGAAAGAGTGAATTCAGTGTCTCTCTTGGGCTCCATCTCCAGGGGGAAGCCAGTTTATCAGGAGAATGCGGTTCATTCGTTCCTGAGTTCAAACACGCTCTGAAGTTCTCCTCCATCCACGGTCCTTCCTCCCTGTGCAGCCTGTCACCAAGAGTCACACTCTCTCATCATCTCAGGCTGCACAGAGCCAGGACAAAAACCAGGCTAGAAAAAACCATGGCATGTGTTTAGATGTTGCAAATCACCTTCTGATTTTCTCATTGCCAACAGTGAGGATGAATCCAGCTTTGGTGGCCTCTAATGCAGGGATCCCATGGTTTGAATGTTTGCCTCTAGATAGGGACTGCCATGCTATAGAGGCACACACGGAACATTTCTAGAAAATACGAAGGAGGCAGTTGCTTTCCAAGATCAAGACTTTGACTACGGGATGTCCTAGTCTTTTCGGACTTAAGGACATTGTTCATAATTATGGAGGCCCGGGAGACTGTGGGAACCGCAGATGGGCTTGTGTGGTGTGACACATACAATTCCGCAGTGTCTCACATGACCTCCTTGTGTTGCGCCCTAGAATTCATGTAGGTCACAGTCATCGGAGCTCAGCATTTTTCCTAAGCAGGAACATACTTCAGGTAGGAAGCATGTATAGGGCCCACGCTTATATATGCCAGTAAACCTTTTGCATGACTTTCAAGTTGAGCATTGGAGAGGGAGAAAAACAGGTTGTAGATAACCTTGAATCTTGCAGAATAAACATTGAGAATTTTAACAAAATAACCTTCTTTTTTTTTTTTTTTTACAAGATAAGTGTTTCCCTTTTGAGAGCCCGCAGAGCTTATTATTCTTTTCAATCTTAAAGCGTTAGTTTAAATCCCAGTAGTGCAGGGTTTGAAATCAACAAACTAAAGAGGACTCAAATGACCACTGCGGCTGCTGTTCAGGGATAATCATTTCTTCAGCACACAAAGAAAACACCAAACCAGGACAGGCCCCCACAGGAGCCATGCGAATGGGACAGCATCACGAGGGGTGTGTAGCTGACGGGGACGCATTCCGGCTCTGGAGATACGATTGCCTAGATGCAATTGCAGGCTAGATTTAAAACATTCCGGAAGAATCCCTACTATCTGCTAAATGATGTAATTTAAAACCCTCCTGAAAACTTAAGAGATACTTACTCTTATCTTTCATTGCAATTTGGGGAACAGAGGATTGGGGATGTTAACTAACAAGTCTAGTCCTGCAACGAGTAATTGGAGAGTCAGGATTAGAACCTGTGGCTGTTTCCCTGTTTTCTGTCTCGTTTACTCTTAGGCCTTAGCGCCTAGAACGGTGTCTGGCTGAAGTGTTCATGGATGCCTGACAAATACAGGACTGAAGAATGAGTGAAAATGTAGGCGTGAGACTCGTAGGTGCTGTAAACGCCACATTCAACTCTTTGAGCATTACGAACCGTAGTGATTTACTCATTAACAGATGCTTGCTGTATGCCTGCGGGCCCCAGTGCCTGGTTCCCAGTCCTCACTATCAGTTGGAGAGACTGATGCTCAACAGAAATCAATGTGTAATTCACCAGTGCCACTCTTGTGGCATGTGAGCTCCGGGGACGGGGGCACCTGCCTTAGTCTGGGCTTAGGAGCGGGGAAGCTTCCCGGAGGATCCCCTGTCTAGCCCTGATTCGTGAGCTTAGCTGTGAGCAGTGGATGAAGGTGGGACCACCTGGCTGCCCCTTCCACGGTGCAGAGAAACTCTCACACAGCTTTCTCAAGCCACCGTGGGTTTCACCTGGAGAGATCAGAATCACCTGGAGAGCTGTTACGACACAGAGGTCTGGGCTGTGTCCCCAGAATTTCTGATTCGCTGGGTCTCGGGTAGGGCCTGAGCACGCACGTTCCTGACGAGTTCTTTATGGGGTCCACACTTTCAGAACAGCTGAATTATAGGGAGGGTCTGGCATGACTCTCCCCAAACGGGGGAGGCTTGTTCTGAGGCAAGGGCCCAGGAAGACTTGTGGAGAAAGGACCACCTGCCAGGAACTTTGCTGATAGGTCTGCTGAAAACCGTAGGGCAGGCAGAGAGGGAACTAGAGATGATGTCTTTTTTTTTTTTTTCTGGGTACGTCCACAGATTTGAAAGCTTAATATAATCACTACGCGTTGTTTTCCGTGTGAGAGACAAAATACATTTGGCCTGGAATGTTAAAATTTTTGCTTCTCTTCTTCTTTTTTTTTTTTTTTT
>CAUYRT010063097.1:0-24491 GCA_963574885.1 Lepilemur ruficaudatus | reverse complement strand
TGGTGGCTCATGCCTGTAATCCCAGTGCTTTGGGAGGCCAAGGCGGGAGGATCACTTAATGCCAGGAGTTTGAGACCAACTTGGGCAATATAGCAAGACTCTGTCCCTACAAAAAATTTTAAAAGTTAGCTGGGCGTGGTGACGCATGCCTGTGGTCCTAGCTATTTAGGAGACTCAGGCAGGAGGATTGCCTGAGCCCAGGAGTTAGAGGCTGCAGTGAACTATGATCAAGCCACTGCACTCCAGCCTGTGCAACAGAGCAAGATCCTGTCTCTTAAAAAAAAAAAAAAATGATAGGTATGGAGTTTGAATTTTGGAGTAGGAATCTCCACCACCTCCTCCTTGAGTCATGCAGTGTAGACAACTGCTTACTCTGTTGATGACAGTGCCGATGTTCAGGTCTTATTCCAATTTTCAGTTTGCTACAATCTTCAATTTATCAGAACCTCCTTTTTACCCTCATATCTGAGATATATAAGAATATGCTTTTTTAATATTCTACTGAATATTGTTATGTGTACCACTGACTATTATATCTTGAATTATGTTTTACTCTAGTATGTTAAAGGGATGCCTATTATATGGTATGTTACCTTTTAATCTATTATCTATTATTGTACCAACTATTGTAAATCATGGCATTTTCTATCACAGTCTTGGGGAAAACAGACCCATAGCAGGAAATGCGCAGAGAATGGAGCAGTGCCGAGAGTTAGCACAGTGAAAAGAGACAGAGGGGATCTTAACCAGTTCTTGGAAGCTAAGCCCTTTAGCCAGTCAGCATAACCTGAAAGTAAGAAAGTTATCGTGGCTGGTACATATTAACTTTAAACCTGAAGCAAGAGTAAAGAATTTGCAGTGGCCTGTACCTGTCAGTGAAATTCGCCTCCTTTGTCTCCTGCCCTCCTCCCCATCCACATCGCTGCCTTCCTCACTCTGCTCCTCCCCTATTTAACCTGTCTCTCTCTTGTCATTCTCATGGGCCCCCTAAATCATTTCTCTGAGCTCCCTATAAACTTTAACTCCATCTCCTCTGCGGCCAGGCATTATTTCTTAGAGCCTGGCAGGTCCAAATTTGTAATGTGAACCCCTTCCCAGAGAGCATCCTGTCCCACACATATAAATCTGCCATCGTGAAATCAAGATTTAGGCTTTAGTCGTGCCATTTGATTTTCTGTCCCTGACTACTTGATAATTTGGGGCTGGTGAATTCTAATAACGGTATATCGATGCCTTGATGTGTCTGTTGTTCTGATGGACCAGAGAGCTGTAAATGTCTTAAAAATAGCCCACTTGATTTTGCAGGCTCTCGAATTCTCTAGATGTCAGGACACCAGTTAAAATAATTTTTGATCGCCTGAACCTGTTATCGCATTAGGCCTCAAGCCGGGACCTTTGCAAATCAGCAGAGTGGGCAGTTTACTCTTCGCGCATTTTCTTCCTTCTGGTAATATTGCCTGAGTAGATTTTCTTTTGCTAGAGAGTATTAGATCAGCGTTGATACATATGATGGCCGCTTTTCTTCCTCATCCCCAGGTGTCTGGACAGTCGATCGCTCAGTTCTCCCATCTCTGCTCTCTTTCTCCCGCCTCCTACCGTTGCCTCTGACTCGTCCTCCCTCCCAACACCCAGGAAGACTGAGGTGGGGAGAGGGCGGCCAATCCATGCCTCTTTTTATTTCTTTTCTGTGCAGTGCATGCACACCCACTCCTAACTCATTTTTTCCTTTTGGTCAACAATTCCCTTGCATGTTTATGCAGTGCCTTCTGTGCACGGGCACTGGGCAGCTACACATCACAGAGCTCACAACCAAATGGGTTCAGGGCAGCAGACATTAAACAACTAATTATTCAACTAACGATTTAATTACAAATGTGAGACATGTTTGATGGGAAAGATACTATGAGAGCATGCAAGCGATGACCAGCCCAGCCTAGAGTGTCAGAGAGGGCTTCCATGAAACATGATTTCAAGCTGAGTAGAATTTAAGAAACAAAAGTGATTAAAGGAGCAGAAGTGGAGGAATTTGGAGGGGCCAGACCAAGAGGTGGAAAGGAATATGACCCTCTGGGCCCCTGAAACACAGCTGCAGGGTGGCTAGAGTGCAGGGAGCCAGGAGAGAGTGCCACAAGATAAATGTGGCTCAGTAGGAAGGGGTCAGTTTCCACCAGGCCCAGCAGGCCATATTAAGGATTTGGGGCTCTATCTGAAAAGCAATGCAATTTGAAAGATTCCCAACCATCCACATCGTCAATTTCGAAGTCAGCTCTGTAACCAAAGAAAACAAATCCAGGGATACTGAGACATTGGCCAATTTCTAATGCCATTGACTATAGGGAACTCTAAATCCTCCAGCAGTGGTGGCGCTGAGGCTCTGCTGTCCTGCCCAGGAACACTCCTGGTTGCATCAGATTCACTGAAACAACACAGTCGACTGCAGTTCTGGCTAAGTGGATTGAGTATGGTCCCACCTTGGCCAGGGATGAGGCTCTGCCTTCAAGCCATCCCCACCCCTTAAGAAGTCCAAGTCCACCACCCTCTCATCTGTGGGCACCTGCAAGTGTGCTGGTGTCGCTCGTAAATGATGAGGCAGATGGGCACCGGTAGTGTCTTGCTGCTTAGATGAGCATCGCTCCCACATAAGCGCTTATTGGCAACAGGCTGACCACTGACAGTGGGTGGTCCTATCTGGGTAGAAGTGGGACACACTCAGGCTGCTCACCTTCCATGCAGCAACCTGGAACCAGCCACCTTGCTTAGACACAGAGGCCATGATTTCTCAGTCTTGCTTTCTGCTTGGTCCCGTGTCCCCCTCTTCTCTTCAGCCTGTCCACCTGTGTCAGATGCCTTCCAATCCTCGCAGATCCACTCTCCATTCTTCTCTGGAGCCCAGAGGTTTGGCCCATGTGGACACCTCAGTGAGCTCCCTGGCCCTCCGGTTTCAGCTGGAGTCAGCCCATGGGCAGCTCTAGCAGGAGAGCAGAGGGAGAGAAGAGAATGAGTGTGGGGCACTTACTACTTCAGCTCTCTCCTTATGACTCACACTGGCTGACTCTACTCGCAGCCGCAGGTCACAGCTCCTACCGGGTGGCCTCTCCATACAGCTGTCCTCACTGTCCCCAGCAACTCCTCCCTCCTTCTGCCCCTCAGACCTGGGAGTGGCAACAGTTGCTGCTAACCCCTTGCATATTGTCCCCTGGTGCTCTTCCTGCACTCTGCCCACACCTTTGTACCTAGCACCTGTATTCATCTCTTCCGCGACTCTGACCAACACAGATCAGATGCAGAGCGGAAAAATCTCAGTTCCAGTTCAATCTTAGGCCAGTGATTTCTTGCTTTATTTTTTTGACAGATATGGATTCTGATTCCCTAGTGACTGAGCTGTGTGGGCCCTCACACAAGAGGAAAGAATGTGGCAAGTGCAGAGGAAGGAGAAACACGCGGATGCTGTTCAGCCTCTTCCTCTTCCCGAAAGGCCCCACCCCGTCATGTCCCCCTCAGCTCCTGCCACACTGGCCTTCCTACTGTTCTTTGACCACACCGGGCACAGCCCACTTTGGGTTTTGCAGACCCTGTTCCTCTGCCTGTAATACTCTTCCCCCGAAATCCACATGGCCCACTCCCTCTCCAGCTCTTCCTCCAATGTCACCTTTTCAGCCAGGCTTCCCTGCAACCCTATTTAAAATTACCCCACTCTGGCATTCTCTGGCCCCTTTCCTGCTTTATGTCTCTCCACACCACCTGTCAATTTCTAACCTACTCCATAAGTATTTTGTTTATTGATCACACACACACACACATTGTTGCATGAATGCTCTAGAAAATGCTCCATGAAGGCTGGGATTTTTGTCTGTTTGGCTCACTATGACACCCCAATAACTCGAGCAGAACCTGATACACTATTTGTTGAACAAATGAAATACCAGTTCCAGGGGCAGATTTGCAGGAGGGAAGTGGTTGCACTATTTTGGTCCTTGAGCACGGATCGGTCTCCAGGCAGTAAGGGCCACACCTCATCCACAACGTTCTATAGAACAGAGAAGATGCTCTCTGCTAGGCGGCGACACGTCTGGTCACATCCAGTTTGGCTGCGTTCGTGGAGAGCCAGTGGGTCATTCTTTCTTGTCTCCATTTCAGAAGCTGAACTGTGCACTGGAAGAATAAAGTTTCCCTTCATCTGCGAAGATGACCTCATTGATCCTGGAGTAAGATATACACTTTGAGCAGATGTATCCATTCACACTCTGTTCATTTTGAAAGTTCCTACTACATGCTAGGCTTTGTGCCAGAAGCTGAGAAAGCAATGAATAAAATATGGTCCTTTCCCTCCAGGTGCCCTGACATACCATGCTGGACTTCTCCAAGGTGAAGAGATGAAAGGCATTCTCTTCTGTGATTCAGAATCAACACGCTAGACTTTGCCACCACCATGCAGCGCTACATCACTAAACACACGGAGAAACTTCCTGTACTCAGGACAGCCAGGCCTTGACCCTGCGTTTACAGACTCTTAGAAATCAGAGAAATGATCTACTCCAATATCAGAGACCCGGAGAGAGAAAGCTCAAAGTCTGGGTGAGTTACCACCACATCCTGGGACTGACAGTGACCACAGACTCCTCAAGGCAGGGACAGAACAAAAATTGTCCCTTGGGCCAGCACCTGTAGAGTCTCTCACAACTAAATAGTTGTTGAGTGAGTGAAAAAAACAAATGAATGAGAAAAAGTAAAGGAGCTAAGCAGATTAAAGTGACAAGTGGGTCCAATAGTCCTTACATCTTTCATCACTCCTGAACTATAACACCTGTGGTCCCCGGGCCCACAGTCTTCCGTTTGGCCACTGAAACTGGTGGGCTGAAGGTCAGAGCCAAAAGAGGGGTTCAATGTTAAGAGAACCAGCTCAATGGTAAAGATTAGAAACAGAGAACAAATCAGTAAATTTAGTTCAAGATTAGCTTTGGGGACCCTCAGGTGTCAACAGAATATTGACTATTCATTAGATAATACAATTGCATTCAACAAAAGGCACAGCAAGATCCCTGGGTGGTTTTAAATAGCAGAGTTGACTATTTGTACTCTTTGGGCTCACGTGCTCTGTGAGAAACTAAATGTAGTTTCTCAGGAATAATGCCCAGGCACAGCTTTTTAGTTATCGAATTGGCCCAAATACATCATAATTTTCACATGCTTTCCATTAAGTTTCACTAACTGTCTCCGAGAGGTTAGACTCAAAGAACGAGAATCAAGGATGCGGGCTCCAGGGGGGCCAAGGGGTAGGAGGCAGGTCACTTGGAGGGCCCGTGCGCTGAGTTAATTCTCTGAACGCTGAGCCCAGAGCCCTGAGAGGATGGGGCCTAACTCGGGGATCTGCACGGGCCCCTCCCGGCTATTGCCCGATGTCTCCGCTGCTCAGACAGGCTGATGAATACTCTTGTTCCACTGCATCTCAGAGTAGCACCGGGAACCTGGTTATAAAGCAACTTGGTATGGAAATGGCAATTTTATGGGTAGAGCAGTTGTGGGCTGCTTCTGCCTGTTCTTGGGCATAGGTAAAACTTATAGGGTGTCAAAATCCCAAAACCAAGGCTTTAAAACACAGTACCCGTTCTCATTCAGTTCAAATTTCTAAAATGATGGTTGGCACAGCCTTCGTGTAATCAGTCCCAGAAAGCTTCTGTCAACCCCTTTACAGATGCGTTCCGTTCTGAGTATTTCCAGAAAGAGCGGTGCTTCTCTTTGAGGAGTCTGCCAGCTGGTCTGAGAAAAGCAGGTGCAGCTCTTTTAAACACCATATGTACTCGCATACTGTCCCTCCCCCTGCCACAATCTCGAGAAAAGGTTGTTTTGCTTGTTTTGCTTTTTTTTCTTTTACACAATTTTCCCCGAGACTACGATGGTCAAAAGCAACAGTTATAAAAAACAATGAGAAGTGTGAATACTAGTCATTTTACCTTCAGAGTGGATTTTTAACACTCTGTACGTGAAATTCAATGTGTTTGAGGATCTGCTTAACCCTGGAAGAACTGCTAAGACTGTTTTAGAGAAGAAACAAGGAAATCTGCCCTCTCCCTTGTAGAACCTGTGTCAACGATGGCATCGCATTATCTCAACAGCCGCTAAGAAGGCGCTATGCTGCTCGCTCCCGGGGCCCCTCTGTTGCTTAGAATACCCGAGGCAAGCAGCTGCTTGCAGTGTTGCTTTGTGGTCTCGCCGTCACTGCCGTCTTCCCATCACATTAGCTTTCTCCATTTTGTGCAGGAGTGAAAATATTATAAAATCGGAAGGCCCCGGATATCTCTGATACAAGCCTAGAATAGAAACTAGAGGAATAAACAGCTTCAGGCACCTCACTCATCACTCTTGCAGGTAGAATCCTATTACATTTAAAAGGACCCTTTGAAATTCCGATTAGTCTGAAGCCTTTGAAAGCAGATAGTTCTTCGGCAGCCCATCCATAAAGCAACAGTCTCTCGTATCTGACAGCTCCCCAGCCTTTTGACCCTACACCTTCTGGAAACCTCTGTTCAGCCTCCTGCCATCACAACCAGATGTTTTGGAGCTCACTGAGCTACAGCCCCAGCCCTCAAGGGGCGTATGAAGTTGGAGGCAAAGGGCAGATCCTGTCATGTTAGGAAAACAGTTACATAAATTGATCTGAGAGAAAAGAAGACACCAATGCAAATACAACCAGAAGGACGCTGACTTCATTTACTTATTGATTCTACAAATATTTATTGAGCACCTATTATGTGCCATGTACTCTGCTGGCTGCTAAGGATATGAAGGTAAGAGAAACAGACATAGCTCCTGCCCTCTAGGGATGTACAGCCTGGCTGGGGAGACGGGTAATAATGAAATGATCCCATAAACTGTGGGCAGAGGCTGCTGAGGCCAGAACAACAATGCAAGGTCTACAGGGTCCTGAGAGCGTGTGACGAGGGCTCTGACCTAGCCATGGAAGCCAGGGGAGACTTCCAGAGGAAGCTTCGTTTGACCTGTCTTCCACACGCGGAAGACATGAAGGAAGGAAAGCTGAGCAGCCTTCACAGTGGAAGGCGTCCTGGTTCCACAGTTGAAACCAGCCTGGACAGACTCAGAGCACCAGTCATTGACCAAGCCAGGCCGAATGTCAAGCCTGCATGGGACTAATGAGGTTTCTTCTGTCGTTTCATATTTCCTGAGCATTTACTCTGGGTCAGACACTGTGTCAGCCCTTCATGAACATTGTCACATCCATTCCTTACGGCACCCCTGGCAGGTCAGCAGTATGATTATCACCATTTCATAACGAAGGAACTAAGGCACAGAGAGGTTGTACAACATGCCCAAGGCTGACCAGAGAGTGAGAGGTTGTGCCAGGATGTGAACCCAGGTCCATGTGATTCTGAAGTGTGCACTGCTCACCTCACCCCGTGCCATCTCAGATCAGAGACTTCACCTCAGCTTTCCAGTGTAGAAGTTCATCCTTCCGAAGGATAAGATCTTCTTTAGGTCTAATCAAAATCACTCTTCTTTGAAAGTAGCACCTTCCTTTCATGAAATATAGACAACAGTTTGCCCACAACCGCCTCATTAAATACCACACACACACACACACACATTAAAATGCTTGAAGACAGAACATGGGCATGTCACCACCCAGCTGTCTCTTTTCCAGGAATAACAACCCCATGTCCTCTCTAAAGTAGGAGTCTGCACCCAGAAGCAACTGCAGGATCACCGGTAGCATGAGAAAAGTGGACCGGGCTCCCAGTCGGGTCAACTACAACATTCCAGCAGCTGTAGTGAAGGAAAAATTTTTGTAGTTGGAGCCAAGTTGCAGTGTTTTTCCACAACTCTTTAATCTTCAGCTACCCTGTCATTCTCTCAGTTTGCACGAGACTCCCAAATCCTAATGGAGCTTCTGGGTCTCCCCAGGAATGCAGCACAGTTGGTCCCTCGGTCACATAAAACTAGATCAGTGGAAGGATTACCACAGGGCTCCACAGACCCTCCCACTAGTACTGATTTCCAGGACAGGTTCTGACTGACAGCCAAAATAAAAAACATTTAAAAATGTGCTAAAACTCAGTGCATTGACATTCACACCTTGTAAATCTCATTAGCGTGCATCAGAGTGCTGGGTTCCAATATGCAGAGCTGGCGGAGCCCTGCTGCTGTGGAATGTCGCATCCTGCCAACCCCAGCACCTGTCAGTTATTAATGCATGGACCAAAAGTCAGTGACATGGGCCACAAGTCAGTTACACCAATTTTCTGTGTGCCACTCACTGCCTTGTGGATCACACAAAGATCAATCCCAAAGTTGTGCTTGTTAATCAAGCTGGGAGAAAATTCTGGAAGTATACAGAACACACTCCTGAAAAATGCACACTTCATTTCTAGCCCGAGCTTTGATCCCATATTCTTCGACAGTCTCCTAGTCTGGTCAGCTGGGTTTAACCACACAGGAAAGATCTATTACTCAGGATTAGGTTCATTTGCAACTGACAGTAGCATAAGCAAGATAGAAATGTATTTCTCTCACACAAATGAAATTTAGGGAGCTTGCAGGGTGGCTCTGTGATAATTGGGAACTCAGGCTCCTTCTAGCTTGTTTCTCTGCCATCCTCAGTACATGGTTTCACCTCATGCTTCAAGGTAGCTGCTCTCACTCCAGCCATCACATATGTATTCTAGACCAGTGGCCAACAAGTTACAGCCCATAGGCCAAATCCAATCCCCCACCTGTTTCAGTAAATAAGGTTTTATTGGAACACAGCCACACCCATTTGTTTGCATATAGTCTGTGGCTGCTTTCACAGTTTAACAGTGGAATTGACTAGTTGTGCCAGAGACCATATGGCCCACAAAGCTGAAAATATTCACTTTCTGGCCCTTTGCAAAAAAAAAAAGTTGCCAATTCTTATATTAGACAGTTGAAAGAAAGACAAAAAAAGGTCATGGCGACCCAGGCCATATCCCCCAAATCACATGACATTTTTGCTCATATTTCATTGCCAGGATGTAGTCTCATAGCTGTACAGAGCTACAGGGAAGGCTGAGAAATGTAGACTTTATTCTAGGTGGCCATGTGCCCAGCTAAAATTCAGGGTTCTCTCTCTAAGGAAGAAGAGGAGAAGGGATTTAAGGAGTCAGTTGGTCAGCCAAGGAACCCTTTAGACTCAGGACAGAGACAGGTTGGCCCCTTCCCCAGGTCTGCAAACTGACTTTGGCCGTTTGGGTTTGAGCTCTCAGTCATGGGGAGACGGAATGGAAAAAGACCCAAGTGAAGTCAAGTCCCTCTTACTGTGGCAGAGCCGGCCCACGCAAGCGAGCTTTGCCTCCTGTGCTCTGAGCCTCAGCTGGTTCTTGCCTTGAACAGAACGGTGCCCCTCTGGAGAAAGGCAGCCCAGACCATAGTACAGCATTATCCACATCGGAGGAGCAGGAAGCAACAAGAATAGGAGATGGGTTGAGAGACAGAGGCAGAGAGAGAAAGAGACGCAAGAGAGAGACCTGGAGAAAGCTTTCAGAGAGCTATAAAACTTTTTACAAATACAGGTGTGAAAAAAATATTTATCACCTTATTTTCTTCATTAAATCCAACTCTAATCCACCATGCCCCTGAGCCAGTCAGAAATGCATTCCAGTCAGTACTTGGGCTCCCTGCCTAGATTCAAGCAAAGGTTCCAGGGGCTTCTGCAGTGATTTCCCACCCCATCCTCCCATCCCCCAATCAATGAGTCACACCAGGTGCACAGAGACGCGCCAAATGGTCCCTTCAGGTGAGACTAGCAGACCCAGAGAGCCAGACTTCCTAGGAGCACCACCCCTTCCCTAGGACATGGCACTCCAGTTTCTGTACTAACACAGGGACAATTCCAGCCACACCCACAGCCACATTCCCAGAGGCATACCCCTTTCTCTCCTTCCCCCTCTGGCTTTTCAAGCAGCTTTCTCTTTCTGTCCAGTGAAAATTCTATGATCAAGGAGATACCAAGAGCCTGACTACCTGTTGGAACGAGAGGTAGTAAGAAAAAAAATAAAACTTAATATTATATAGATAGATAGGTAAATAGATGTCTATACACAAATTTAGATCTAAAAGTACATGACCAGGTTTAACCTCTGTGTTAAACATCTGCCAGGTTTAACAACTGTGTATCTCCCCTACCCTGGAGATCATTTGCATGTCTTTGTGGACCCCTGTAAGTCTAGACCAAGGCCAGGGAGATTTCCTCCTGATTGGGGTGAGGGTGGATGACTGGGAGGTTTGGGAGAAAGGAAGACATCTGGAGCACCCCTTGGAGGCATGTCTGCAAATAGCCTGAAACAGCTGTGATAATAACCACATCTAAATTTAAGCCTATCCTAAAACAATCGTGTATGTTGAGATCCTTGACGCCAGTTGAAATTGGTGATTGCCAAGTGTGGGAAATACTCAGCCACATTGAAGAATGGAGTTGGACTGAGGCCTACGGAGAGTTCCTCAGAGTGGGATAAGCAGAGTTAACATGCAGCCCACCTGCAACAGGAAAGCTGTGCCCGCTGTTAAAATACTAAAATACTGCCACACTGGTTGGTTAAAATTCACTTCTGTAAACTCCAAGTGCTACCCTAGCTCCTCCCCAGGGATCTCTTCAACTTCCCACAAGCCAGCAATAAAAGGGTTAATGCCCAGTTCAGCAGGAAGCCTGAAGATCCTTCTTCAAAGCTAAAGTCATGTCCCCTCTGATCACTCAGGGCCCTGTCACACCAGTTGAATATTTTGAAATCACCCTAGGTGAGATGTTTTGAATAGAGAGAAACATGAGGCAAGGAGAGGGCTCCCTTCTGGGGTCACCATGCACAGATGTGCAGCCCGTTCACTACACAAGTTCTCTTGACTGAGGAAAACAGTAGAAACTGAATTCCAGCCTGTGCTTTGCTTGCCAAGCCCTGTGCCCTAGCTTGGGACTGTGTCCACCCAGAGGAAAGGGGACTTTTCTCTAATGTGCACAGAGGTGCTGTGTGTCCTAGCAGCTGGCTCACTTCAGGACCTATTTCAAGCATCCAGGCCTGGGTGAAAGAGGGTCTGACACAGATGGTCCCAGGCCATAGGCTGGGAAGGCAGAAATAGACGCATGAGACGTTCGGGAGCATCACACAACCCTTAAAAAAAGCTGACGAGTTAGAGGGGATGAGGGAGAGTGAAAATGTAAACTTGATTTTTATCTCAGGGGCTGAGAGACTCTGTGCTGCTGACAGAAAGAGAGATCAGAAAAAGAATCAGTTGGAGAAGTGATAGGATGAATTTTCTTCCTGCCTGCTGAGTGGGAAATTATAGCTGAGTATCCAAACAAGACACCCAGCTCAAACCTGGAGTGGGAGCACAGGAGCAGGCTGGGGCTGCAGACGGAGAAGCTGGCTGGGGTCCTGCACGTCTGCAAACCTTGTGGGGCTCCCTGAGAGGAGACAGAGCAAGAAGGGGACCCTGGGGAGCAAGAAGGTGGTGAAATGGGGGGTGTAAAATGGGGGGGTAGCTCCATATAACAGAAAGCACCTGGGGTTTTGCACCATTAGATTTTGATTTAAATCTTTCCTTGCTACTAACCAGCTGGGAGCTCTTGAAGACATTAACTTCCCTGAGCCTCAGTTTCTTTGAAACTTGTCATAATAATATCTACTTTACAGAGCTGCTAAGAAAATTAAATTAAGTAGTTGAACTGCCTAGCACGATGCGTGGCAAGAAGCAAGTGCTCAACACCCGTAACCATTATTAAAAATATTATTGCTATTATTATCAGCAGATGACTGTATTTTAAGCCTCGGAGAGCACCCACAGAGCAGGCCGGGAACACGTGCAGACCAGCCAGGGCAGATGAAATGTGGGGATAATAAGTGGCAAACTTCCCAAGATGTGTCCTAGGATTATGCCCCTTTCTCCTCGAGACAGAATTTAATATACGAATGTGATTTTGATAAATGACATGTAATGTGAACTTATCTGTGAATGAACTAGACTCACCTCCAAGCTGGGTTTGGCAACAGGAGAGCTGAAGGCTGGGAAGGATGATGCCATAAAGGCCCTGATGAAGAAGAAAGATTCAGCGAAGGCCAAAAGGCTGAAGCTGCTGGGGCCAGCCTGGAGTCGAGCGGGGGTGGCCAGCCCTGTCTCAGGGAATAGTCAGTCTGGGGGCTCCCAGGGAAGAGAGGTCAAGTGTTTTCATTTATGGAACCCAGAGCAGGCAGAACAAGCATCTGTGGCGACTGGGACTTCCTGGTAGTGCTGTCCAAGGTACAGCAGCCACTTGCCTTGGCCTGATTGGCCTTGAGATGCCAATGTTGAGTTAAATCTCTGACACTGGGTCTCCCTGGCTCCTCTCTCCTGACTCACACTTACTGAAATTAACCCAACGTGGTCTTCAGCATGTATGTAGGGGCAGAGAGTCAACATCTACGCCGCTAGTACCGAAAGAGATATTATTTCAGAAGAGCTCCAAGGTCAAGACAGCCACACCTTATCACTCATTCATTCATTCATTCATTCCAACACACATTTATCAATGACTCCTTGCTGCAAGGCACTAAGGATAAAGCAGCAAACAACCTACTGTCTAACCAATGTCCAGCTCTGGTCCCCGCAACCCCAGCTAAAGTGTGTTGCCCTTCTTCCCTTCACCGCTGCTCCCCACCATGGTTCCAAGGCTTCGTAACTTTCCCATGGACTTCAGACCTCACCTCCCTCTTGACTTTCAGCAGCTACCCCAAGCCACTTTCGTTCCCTCACCATCTCCCACCCACCACACTTGTCTCTGCTCAATGTTTCTTTAGGTTAAACATAGCCATCAGCACTATGGCTTAATAAATTATAATTCTTCACTGTTCATAAAGCCCTTCTGCATTCTTTATATCATGGAACCTTCACTTCAACTCTGAGATGGATAGGGCAAGAATTATCCACCTCATTTAACCAACTTGGAAATAAAGTGTTTAGGCCAGGATACCAGCATGACACCTTGTGCCTCCCCGAGTTCTCTAAATTCTGTATTAAAACATTATTTCATGAATTACTTATACCTCACCTACTTCCAAAGATATAGGAATATTATATTCACCTCTAATAGGGGATATTTTAGTCCCCAGCTCTTTTGGATGTTGGTGGTTATAATACAGCTTTGAGGGTATACAGTGACAATTATTCTTGCCCTCTGCCTACTCCCAAATCCTACGCTTGGCCTAAAATAGCCCCTTCTTTCTCACAAGGTGCTCACCAAGCCATCTTCTTCCCTTCTTAAATGAGTTCCTAGGATCTGATCTTCTTTGCAAGGCAAAGCTCTATTTATAACTAAGCATATTACCCCAAAGTTGTACGATGCTGCAGCGGTCTTCCCCACCAACCACAGCATCCAAGAGGGCAAGAGCTTGCAGCACAATGCCTAGCACTGTGAATGACACACATAAGAATGAGTTAAATCCTCCCGGTTCAGTTCTTCCTAAATATCATTCATGATCTCTTCTCTAATGATTACCCTGCAAAAAAAGCTTTTGTTCTTTAGCCTCCCCAAAATGTTAATGGTCATAGTCATGTTGCTCTCAGTAATTGTTTAATTGCCCTGAATACTTCCTTCCACATGATTGTAGACTTCTAAGACGCAGATGGTTTAACCCAACTGTAAAGGACTCAGCATAGCCTAGTTCCATACTCTGAAAGTTGCTTGGTAAAATGTTTTTGATCCTGGTGGCCAGTTGATAGTGGTAAAAGTAAAAGCCATTAGGACTGTAATTAATGAAGATGCCGTATGCAAGTTTTCCCCAAGCGCGAGCGAGAGGACATGTAATCCCATTACCAATACTCAATCTTTCCCTCTTGGGAGATTTTCCCACTAATTAGTCTGAAGCTGTAATTTAGCCTATACTTTAAGGAATGTGTCACATGAGGACACTTCTAATTTATTTTTGACCTTCCTTGAATTTAGAGGCACATATGCCTTTGACCAGCATTTCTCCCAACTGCCACACACACAAAAAAGGCAATGATTTGTCTAAGACCTGAGAAGGGAAGGCAGAGTACATGTCCTAGCTCTCACCTTGTCTAAAGGTTTTGTCCGGCTGTCCTTCTCTGTTCCCTGAAGTGTTATTCAGTCTAATGTCCAGAATAATAAGCTTTGTACTATGTTTCAGGGACTTTGAAATGGTTGAAGAAATGTTTAGCAGAAGCGACGTCTATCATATCTGGGTGGAAACTTTAAGAGCCAATGCACACACAGCTTGCCACATTGCCTCTCCCTTTCCCACAGCAAGGAGAAAGTTCCAGATGGTGGCTGCTCCATCAGCCTGGGTCCTCAAGTAAGGACACCATACAGTACATCTCCCAGCCAACCCATGATAGACATCCAGAGTGAGAACGAAATAAACTTTTGTCCTTTGAAGTCACAAGATTTGGAGATTGTTTGTTACTAAAGCATATCCTATTGCAGCCTGATAGATACAATTATTGCAGGTTAAGGACATCCTACCCCAAACTTTGACAAGTCCTGTTTTGCTTCTGGCTCCTTAATTTTCTCCTCGAGGCCTATCTCTGCAGGTGACCTCAGTGGGCAGCCTTTCTGATCCCTATAGATTCCATGACTTCCTATTCTTAAGGGCCCCCATCCAAAATAGTCTACTTACCACATTCCACTCCTGGGCAAAGCCACTCCACTCCTCCTTTTCTAAAAGTCCAGCAAAAGCCTCCTCTGGGGTTTGATGGAAAGGTGTGTAATCTATCACACATCCTATATTGTTCCCTTCATCCAGCTCCCAGCCCTGAAGGATGAAGACCCCGGCAGGGCCCCCTGGCCACTGAGGGAACAGGAGTCACCCAGTCGCCATGTTCTGACAGCTTGTCACATTATTTTTCCCTGTGGGGGCTCTGATCCCTCCATCTAACCCTCTCCTCTGTCCCCTGAGAGCAGAGGCCGCTATACAAGGCTCCCAAGGCAAAGCAAAGCAAGATTGATGCCCTGCAAATGGCCGTGCCCAGGAGGGCTCGCAGTTCAATGCATGGAGCAGCTCATTCTTCCCCATCTCAAGTTCCCACACTGGACACCAAAGTGGGAGCGCAGAGCCAGGGCAGCAAGAATCCAACCTTTGTTCATCGCCAAACACAAATGATCCACCACACTCCCCGGCCCTCTCACCTCACCTACTCATAATCTTTCGGAAGTTGTCCAAGGCCTTCTTGCACTAACACGGCCCTTCGGACAGAGGAGCTGGAATCAAAAGACGATTCAAAAAGTTTGACTGTAACATGGAACAAACCTCACTCATTTAAATATTGTCCAAGGAGAGCCCTGTCTCCGATTCCCACCCCCACTGATGTGCCTTTCTCCCCATTTGCCCCTAGTGAAGCAAGTAGTGTTTGAGGGCGGCAGGCTGGATATTCTAATAAAGAATCATAGATTGGTATTAATGTGATGGTTACTTGCATCTGTAGTTCCCTGCACCTGCAGCCCCTCCTAGGGGCTCAGGCCTAGCAGCAGGGACTGCTGTGGGACTCCCAGGGGCTGTCAAGCAATACATATAAAAATGATTTCATCTAAATTCCCTGAGAGGTTTCATAGACCAAAGCACCTCTGAAGGACAAAGAGACAACTATAAAATTACCTGAAAATAAATGCTTCGAAAGTGGTCAGAAGGAATCAAGGGTGAGGGGAATTCAGAGGCTGATAATTAATCCATCAGCCTCTTTTTTTTTTTTTTTTTTATCTCACATCTGGACTTTTTTTTTCCAAGGCCACAGCCTGTCACCCTGCAGTTTATCAGCTGCCACTCTATCTTGATTCTGGGTGACATGAGATCAATGGCCTAAAACTGCTCTCAGATATATGAAGAAATTTATAACACCAGGCTCCACTGTGCCCTGGCTGGGCCTGGGTCCCAGGGTTCTGAGGGAGAAGCTGCCTTGCAGACATCATTTCCATTTCAAAAGTGGATTGTGACCCACTTAGAGCAAGAGAGTTCAAGCCCTCAGATGCAAAGGAAGGCCTGAGTCAGAAGTCTTCTGCACTCACAGAACAATGACTGGGGGGGGGGGGTGCGGGGGGGGCAGGGAGAGAAAATTAGTCAACGATTAAAATTCCTCTGCCCTGAAAAGGCTCTAGCTTCCTGCTTTAATTTCTTTTACGTCATATGGGATTTATTAATAACAAAACCCTAAATTTGTAGCAACATGTTTTAGGCTCCGAGAGCAATTAATCCATCCAATTTATCCAGCGTTTCTAACTACGGAACTCCTGTGCATGGTTTAAGCAGAGATTTGCGGGGTTATTTTGCCCTTCCTCATTTCATTACCCTTGTCCACCATGAACCCCGTAATCTGTCATAACTCTGCCTCCAAGTGCCATGCACCATAAACAAGGTCCTAGGAGCCCAGGCCACATTCTATATTCCATATCCTCCACACCAAAAGGCTCCAAGGAAATTCTTAACTCCCCCACCAACACACACACACACACACACACACACACACACTGAATCTTTGGGGTGATGGGGGAACACCGAGGGCCATGGACAGCTGTAGAGCATCCCACTCCCAGCCCACCTACATTTGTCCTGGACAGACACCCAGCTGAAGATACACTGAGGTGACTCTAGATTTGCTCCTGGTTGAACCCAGAGAAGCCTCAGTTTGCTGAGCAAAAAGTAAATGTTCTCTGCCGCCACTTTCCTCGTGCATTCTCCTTGGAACTAAACATCCAAGAGCATGCATCCTTTGCATTCTCCAGAGGCCCAGTGATGGCTAGAGCACACCAGCCGCAACTCCCACCCTGCTTCATTCAGTTCCCTCCAGTTGGGAGGAGAAAGTGATCCTTGCACATTAGAAAACACAATCTTTGGGCTCAACCCACAGACAAGCAAGTGCCATTGCAGTGCACTCTTCCCTCCTCTGAGTCTCTTCGGCCTGACCGCTAACTAACTAGTCACTGTTCCCTAACCAGTCACTTGAGGAAGTGGCCCTTCACCTTCCTTCCAGATCAAAGTTCCACCAGCTTAGGCTTCTTTCTCCACTTCCCTTTCCCTGCACCTCATTGCCTTACTCTTTACCCTAGTGAGCCTGTATTTATTCCTTCAACAGCTGCCCGTTGCATTAGGGATAAAACCGAAATTCCTTAACATGACACACAAAGCACCTACTTGCTCGTGCTAGCTTTCATCACCTCTCCGTACCTACTACTTCCCTTCACAGAACCTGACATGCCAGCCCTCACACCTTTGTGTCATTTGCTGTTCCTTCTGCAGGCAATGCCCTCGTCATCTCCACCCCTGTCCATCCCATTCTACCTCTAGCTAATATCTACTCATTCTTCAAAACTCAGCTCAAATGTTACCTCCCCCCAGAAGCTTTCCCCAAGGGATCCTGATTCCCAATGCTGTTGGGCCTCGCTCCTCTGGGCTCACACAGGCATGTAGAGCACATCTGCACCACTGTTCTTGGGCCCTGTGACATGCGTCCTGGTATTCCGCTCTTCAACAAGAAGCCACCTGTGATCAGCAGTGGGTGGGCCTCCATCACAGCACTTCTCACACCCAATTTCTGTCTGTTTACTCTTCTTCACTCTTCGATCTCCCCTGCCCCAGGGCTGGCGTGGTCTAACTTTGTTATTTTAGAATAGTTTTAAATTTACAGAAAAATTGTGAAGATAGTCCAGAGGGTTCCCATAAACCCCACACCCAGTTCCCCCTACTATTAACATCTTACATTAGCATGGTGCATTTGTTACAATTAATGAATAATATTGTTATTAACTAAAGTCTATGCTTTATTCAGATTTTCTTGGTTTTTCTCTGATATCCTTTTTCTGTTCCAGGATACCACCTTACATTGTCATCGTGTCTCCTTCGGCTCTTCTTGGCTGTGACAGTTTCTCAGATTTTCCTTGCTTTTGATGATCTTGATGGTTTTAAGGAGAATTGGTCAGTTTTTGTAGAATATCCTTTAATCTGGGTTTGTCTGATGTTTTTCTCATTATTAGACAGGAGTTAGGTGGTCTTGAGGAAGACCACAGAGGTAAAGTGCCATTTTCATCACAACATATCTAGGGTACATACTGTCACCATGACCTAACACTGTTGATGTTGACCTTGATCATCTCGCCAAGGTAGTGTTTGACAGGTTTCTCCATGTACGGTTACTCTTTTTCATACTGTACTCTTTGGAAGGAAATCAATATACACAGCCCACTCTTGAAGAGTGAGGAGTTATGATCCACCTCCTTGAGGACAGAGTATCTACATAAATTATTTGATATTCTTTGTCATGGTAGATTTGTTTCTTCTCTCCCATTTGGAAAGAATCATTTATTTATATCAGTATGGATAATTTGTTTTTTAATCTCTGTTCCCACAGCACCTATCACAGAGTCTGGTGCTTAGTAAATTCTTAATAATGTTTTTTGAGAAAATGAGGGCGTTATGGACTAATCTGTGTCTCTTTAACAAATTCATATGTTAAAGCCCTACATCTTAGTGCCACAGAATATGACTGCATTTGAAGATGGGGCCTTTAAACAGGTAATTAAGATTATACACGATCTTAAGTGTGGGCTCTAATCCAATACGACTTGTTTCCCTTTAAGAAGAGGAAGAGATACCAGGGGCTCAGACACACAGAGAAAAGGCCATATGAAGGACACAGAGAGAAGCCAAGGAGAGAAGCCTCAGGAGAAATCAGCCCTGGTGACACCTTGATGTTGGACTTCCCACCTCCAGAACTATAAGAAAATAAATTTCTCTTGTTTAAACCACCCAGTGTGGTTATGGCAGCTCTAGCAGACTAATAATTCAGAGGGGAAGCACAGGGCCAAACATTTTTCACACCTTTGCTCAGTATAAGTCATAGGTCACCTGCTATCCCTGGACATCCTAGGAGGGAAAGTCCTTTGGAATATTCCTGCTCTTCAACAATTATGGATTTCTATCCATTAAATATCTTCCAGTCATGATACATGGTTTTTGTAGAAATGGGTAGGGAAAAAGTCTGCTGAAACTCCTTTTGTCATCATCTGATCTCAGACAGAGAGTAAAGTACCAAAAGATTTTGAAATGACACAAGGGTATGAAAGTTGCTTAAACCCTAACATGACCATCTTCTCCTTCCTTTGGGATCTACACACCTACAGCTATATTTATTATTTTCAGAGCGTGGAAAAGGAACCAGAGAGACAGTTGCTACTAAAGCAAAGAAGCAGACAAAAAACGGGAGATTTTTTTTTTCTTTCTGAACTAATCCCTCACCTATACAACAAGAGGTTTAGGTTACATAGTCTTGATATTTCTTCCCTGTGTTTTAAAGAGAAATAATAACTAACATGTGCTCCTAAGCACCTAATACTGTATCATCTTACACACTCCTCAAGACAATCTTAAAAGGTACTATTATTATCCCTATTTTGCAGATGAGGGAACTAAGATACAGAGAGATCAAGTAGTTTGCACAGGGTCAGACAGCAAATCAGTATTAATGATCAGATTTGAAACCAAGCAGGACAATTCCAGATTCTGCAGTCAACAGCTCTGTGTTGTGCTTCACATCAGGTAAAGTAGGCCTCTCAGAGTGTCCTGACTCATAGAACACACAAAAGGATGAGTGGCTCAAGACCTGGAAATGATCCAGGGTTAGTGAGCATCTGGCACTGGAATCAATCCAAAATCAATGTTTAAACAACAGTTACCTTCACCCCCAAACTGTCTCGTTGTCTGACTGCTGAGTTTGAATCAGAGCTGTGGAGAATGCCGCTCTGTGGTTTAGTGTAAAACTTAAAAGTTACCATGAGTACTGACAGCCCAATAAATAGAGAAAGAGAGAGAGAGAGAGAGAACTTTTTTAAAAAACAGAATAAGCATTTGGAGTGTAGAAAAGAGCTTGGTTGCACTTATAGACGGCTAACCCCAGTAAACCCCAGCAAGTTAGGAATTCTGAGAGATTTTTGCAAAAAATCTGCATTTTTTTTTTTTTTGTTTCCGTACAAAAGTTGAATGCCCTTGAAGAGGTTCCTCTCTTCTTTGCTTGGCAGAGCACTTGCTGCAAACTTCCCTGGGAGGGTTTATCCAATGAACTGAGCCTGTAGGAGGAAAAACCAAAAACAAGGGACCTCGGTTTATCTTTAAAAAAAAAAAAAGTTAAAAGGTTAAAATATAACCTCTGTCTCTCTATCCATCCTTAGAATTACACTTTCCAGCGAAGTCCCTTTCCTGGTAGATATAATCCTAATTAAAAATAAATTACATGCTGTATAGAACTTGAAATGGAAAAGATAATCCTATTACATATGAGAATGTATCCTGATTTTCTTTCCCGCTAAACTGTGGGAGATATCAGATCCGTCTGAGCCCTCCATTGTCGCCGCTTTGAAAACTTTCCTAGAGCCCTAATCCGTCACGTGACGCCCGTGTCAATCTCGGTGTCTGCACGCGAGTTTCACAAAGCCGGCATTAGGCTCGGTGACAGAACCCCGGCTTTGCGGAGCCCGCAACATTTGCATTCCGAGAAAACGCCGGCCATTGTGGAGCTGTGTTTGTTCTCAGGATTGCGAGACAGTTGCAGGCGAAGTTGCTAAAACCAAGAGAAAGGGGTTCCTTTGAGCCTGCCCAGGCCTTTTGGTATGATAACAAGGCGATCTGAGTGGCTTTTGTGGGGCCCGGATCAGCGCCGGGGCGGGCGAGCTCCCCTCCTCCTCTCCGGCCCCACCTCCCCGGACAGTTTTCCTCCTCGGGGAGTTGCTGCGGACGCTGAAGTGCTATTTTAAATCGTATTTCCATAATCTGGCGGCCGCCCGCGGGGCCAACCGGCCGGAGCTCGCTGTGCTCGCGTGCCTTCACACCTCCAGGCCGGCTCCAAAAGGCCTCTGCGCCCGGCAGCCGCAGCGGCGCTCCGGCCCTGCTCCCCGGCTCCCCGCCAGGGCTCCGCGCGCCCGGCTCTGAGCTTCCTGGCGTCGCCACTGTCGTTGCCACTTCCGAGCAGCCGAGGACCTGGCAGCGGATAAAACGCTTTGGACCCGCTCGCTACTAGCCGGCCCACACCCCTCTTCCTGCCTCCTGGCTTTTGCCTGCTCCCCCACTCTTCCCTTCCCTGCTCCATGCACGCCTTCGTTCATTTCAGCCTTGAGAACGAGCATGGGGACGCGGAAGAGCTAGAGTGAAAATATCAGCTAGTTCCTAATCTCCGGCGAAGCAAAAAATCCCAAACTTAAACTGCGCACGGCTGGGATCCTGGGTCCAGGCCAGGACTGCAGGCGCTGGGGCGCAGGGGGTGTTGGCGTGGGGTCCGGCTCCCACCCACTCGCGGCCGGGCTCTGCTCGCAGGAATGGCTGATGACACCGGTTCTCTGGGACTCCAGCCCTACCGCTCCCTCCCTTCTTTACCTCCTCCCCGGGTTCTCCTCCGCGCGGCTCCAGACCGCCTGAGTTACACAAGCGGAAGCGCTGAGGCCGCTGTCCACCAGCCCAGTTCTGAATGCGCTCCCGTCTGGCGAGGAGACAGGACGTGAGCCTGGGAGCGCCAAAGATCACCAGCAGGCCCGAGGTCGGGGTGAGGGTGTTCCGGAGCTCAGAAAGAAAACAGTTCTTTCAGCTGCTTGTACCCCTCAAGGAAGGTCTCTTGGGTGGGGGAGGACAGAGAGCAAGACATAAAATGGCACTTGGGAGGTGCAAAAAAAGTGGAAGCCTGGAAATTGGGCTCCTCTAGGGGGCGTTGCCCTTTCCACGTCCCCGCGCGGCTGCACAGGCCTGGCCACAGCGCTTTTAGCATTCCGGGGCTTTAAGGTGGAAGAGGCGGGGAAGGAAACCCTGTTCCCCCATGTCATAAGAGCATTTATTTGTTGATGGCTCGGGCTGCATTTTCTGCTCTCTGACTATTCCAAGCACCTCCCTCACCCTCGCCCACCCCACTGCCCACCCGGCTCCATGTTTGGTCTCCATACCCTGGGGGAACTCCTAATCCTTTTCTAAAAAGATCCCAAAACACAATCCCTCGAGTTTGAGGGAAAGGAAAACAGGAATAGGATGCTGATAACAGGACCAAAATTGGGATTCTGAAGAACGTTTATTGAATGCCATCTGTTTGTCTACCCCATCGCGGTTTTTTAAAAAATTTCTTCCAGTGCATGGCTTTTGTTTTTACCTCTCCTCCTTCGTGTGTACATAGCCTGCTCAATAAAGCCCTTCAGTGAGAACCATTAAGAATCCGTCTTGTTCCCGATTGGAGCCCCATCTCCCAGGCCTTCAGGGATGGGAGGGACTACCTGGGGGACCAGCGCAGCGCCTGGTCAGCCCCAGGAGCCGCCCAGCCTAGAGTTTGACAATGCCAAAGCTCCACGCTTTCCTAGGCAGATGGTTAAGTTCCTCCAGGTTCGTGCCAGGTTTCAACGTCACGCTGTGATTTTGTTCTTCTGGAACAGGATGAGTGTTGCTTCCCAGAGAGGCCCTATTAGAACAGAAAGAAAATCCTCTAAATAGGCGGAACAAGGCATCAGGAGGGAAAGTTCTCTAAATGCACTTTTAATACGAGCCGGGTATTGTGTGGAATTCAGCGCCCATCACCGTTTAGCCAGAGAGTTATGGCAGTGATTGGGGATGAATAGAGAAACATAATGGATACATGTGGCGTTTGCTCATTATATTCAAGTTAGCCCAACTCCGCTGTGAAAACTGTTCAACTTTCTCTCCCCTTAGCTTGTCACAGTGAAATAATACAGACATGGGGGCCTCCAATGGGATCGCCTGCCACGCCATTCTATTTCCACTGCTAACGAGGGCTTCATAAGCCTTTGATACAGTCTGATCTTTGAAACCTTTCCAAATCTCCTCAAGCTTATGCTAAATCCTATTTGGAACTTTTTTTTTTCCTTGCCTGCTTGCGCCCAAGGCTTAAGAAAGCCATTTGAACAGTGACATGCATGCTAACATATCGCAGGGCTCTTTTCTGAAAGGGAAGTGGCAGCTCTGATCACCGGGGCTCACATGAGCAAAACACAATTGTGTACACAAATTTGAATAAAATCAATTTTCCCTTATCCTTCAGGCTTCTTAATCGAGAGGCTATTCCGGGCGCCGTAGGAAGCTGGGAGAAGACGGCAGAGCCTCACTCGGCAGAGCAAGCCTGTGGATAAGCGGCTGCGAGAGTCTGGAAGCCTCGGAGGTGCAAAATGCAAAGGCTGGCGCGGAGGGAGGGGAATCCGGAGCCGCTGGGGCGAAACCCCAGCATGTTGGCTGTTAGTTCTAGCAGCCGGCTCGGTGGGGGAGGGGGGGGTTAGAGAGGGGAAGGTACAATCAGGTCCTTTTACTCCCGGAGCCGTATGCCAACTCCTGTATATGCAGGGTGCTGACAAAAAAAGGAGGGGGGAAGAAAAGGAGTTAAAGAAACAAAAGAAAGATTCCCTAATTTTCCTTTCTTGTTTTCCCCTCTAAGCCTTTCCACATTGAAGGGATTGTCAAAGGCAGGCGGAGAAGCGGCGCGAGAGCGAGGCGGCTATTGGCTGCCTGCCTCGGTTGATTTCCATATCGGCGGCTATAAAAGCGAAGGCTGAGCTCGGCGGCGCAGCTCCTGTGAGAAGGGAGGGAGAGGCACAGGGTGAGGGCGGGTCCGCGCGTTCTCAGATCCCGCCGGAGCCCCGGAGCTGCAGCTCGCAGACTTCTCCCGCACAGGGCTCGCAAAGAACGTGATTCGGAGAACCTGGGAATCACGCCGAGACCTGCAAACCAGAGAAGACTCTCTTCCTTAGCCTTCTGGAATAGCACTTAGGGCTGGAGACATGAGTCCTGTGAGGCAGTGGGGCAGCCCCTGCCTTTTCCCCTTGCAGCTCTTCAGCCTCTGCTGGGTGCTCTCGGTGGCCCAGAGCAAGACAGTGCGATACAGCACCTTCGAGGAGGATGCCCCCGGCACGGTCATCGGAACCCTGGCCGAGGACCTGCATATGAAAGTATCTGGAGACACAAGCTTCCGCCTGATGAAGCAGTTCAACAGCTCTCTGCTCCGGGTGCGCGAGGGCGACGGGCAGCTGACCGTCGGGGACGCCGGCCTGGACCGTGAGCGGCTGTGCGGCCAGGCCCCGCAGTGCGTGCTGGCCTTCGACGTGGTCAGCTTCTCTCAGGAGCAGTTCCGGCTGGTGCACGTGGAGGTGGAGGTGAGGGACGTCAACGACCACGCGCCGCGCTTCCCTAGGGCTCAGATCCCCGTGGAGGTGTCCGAGGGTGCGGCCGTGGGCACGCGCATCCCCCTGGAGGTGCCGGTGGACGAGGACGTGGGCGCCAATGGGCTGCAGAGCGTGCGCCTGGCCGAGCCACACAGCCCCTTCCGCGTGGAGCTGCAGACGCGCGCGGACGGCGCCCAGTGCGCGGATCTGGTGCTGCTGCAGGAGCTGGACCGCGAGAGCCAGGCCGCCTACAGCCTGGAGCTGGTGGCCCAGGACGGCGGCCGCCCGCCACGCTCCGCCACGGCCGCCCTCAGCGTGCGCGTGCTGGACGCCAATGACCACAGCCCGGTCTTCCCGC
>CAUYRT010063095.1:0-14476 GCA_963574885.1 Lepilemur ruficaudatus | reverse complement strand
TCTTCCCAACATCTTCTTCTAGAATCCTTAAGGTTTCACGTCTTATGTTTAAGTCTGTTATCCATCTTGAGTGTATTTTTGTGAGAGGTGAGAGGTAGGGATCCAGTTGTATTCTTCTGCATGTAGCTATCCAGTTTTCCCAGCACCATTTATTGAAAAGATATTCTTTTCCCCAATGTATATTTTTGTCTGGTTTACCAAAGATTAGGTTACCATATGTAGATGGTTTCATCTCTGGATTCTCAGTCCTGTTCCAAAGATCAATGCTTCTGTTCTTGTGCCAATAAAAAGCTGATTTGATTATTATTGCTTTATAATACAACTTGAAGTCTGGAAGACTGATGCCTCCCAGTATGTTCTTTTTACTTAAGTTTGCTTTGGCTACACAAGGTCTTTTCTGGTTCCACACAAGTTGAAGAATTATTTTTTCTAGATCTGTAAAGAATGATGATGGTACTTTGGTGGGGATTGCATTTATTCTGTAGATCACTTTAGGTAATATTGACATTTTAACGATATTGATTCTACCAATCCATGAACAAGGTAGATTTTTCCAGCTGTTTACATCTTCTACAATTTCTTTTTTTAGTGTTTTGTAGTTCTCCTTGTATAAGTCTTTCATATCTTTTGTTAAGTATACTTCTAGATATTTAATTTTCTTTGGGTTATAGTAAAAGGTATTGCGTTTTTGATTAGAGTTTTGGCTTGACTGTTATTGGCATATATGAATGCCTCTGATTTGTATATATTGATTTTGTAACCTGAGACTTTACCGAATTCATTTATCAAATCTAGGAGTCTCTTGGATGAATCCATGGGGTTTTCTAGATATAATATCATATCAACAGCGAAGAGTGAGAGTTTGATCTCATCTGCCCCTACCTGGATGCTCTTAATACCCCTCTCTTGCCTGATTGTTATAGCTAGGACTTCAAGCACTATGTTGAATAGGAGAGGAGATAGTGGGCATCCTTGTCTAGTTCCAATTCGAAGTGGGAATGGTTTCAATTTTTCCCCCTTCAGTATGATATTGGCCATGGGTTTGTCATAAATGGACTTGACAATTTTAAGGTATGAGAAACCACATAGTAATTTTAAAAGTATGGTATTAGGCTGGGCACGGTGGCTCACACCTGTTATCTTAGCACTTTGGGAGGCCTAGGGTGTGAGGATTGCTGAGGCCAGGAGTTCAAGACAGGCCTGGGCAACATAGTGAGACTCTGTCTCTACAAAAAATACAAAAATTAGCCAGGCATAGTGGTGCACACCTGTAGTCCCAGCTACTCTGGAGGTTGCACTGGGAGGATTGCTTGATCCCAGGAGTTGGAAATTACAGTGATGATCCACTGCAGTCCAGTCTGAGGGACAGAGCAAGACCCTGTCTCATTAAAAAAAAGAAGGAAAAAAAGGATATTAGCACAGGAAGAGACAGAGACAAACGGAACTTAACTGAGGGTCCTGCAAGAAAATCAATCATACATGAGAATTTAATAAGAATGAATAGATAACCTATCAGTGGAAAATAGACACTTTATATTGATGAACATAATCAGCTAGATATCTGGGGATAGGAAGTGAAGGCAAGAACTAGATCTCTATCTTACTCTTTAGATCAAAGTAAATTCCAGATGGGCCAAAGACTTTAAATAAAAACCAAATACAATTAAGAGACTAATGGAAGGAAATATGCTGGGAACAATGGTATGCACCTGTAATCCCAGCTACTTGGGAGGCTGAGGTGGGAGTATCACTTGAGGCCAGGAGTTCGAGGAGATCAGCCTGGTCAACACAGAGAGATCCTGCCACAATTAAAAAAAAAAAAAAATATATATATATACACACACACACATATATATACAGTATATATGCAGGTAAATATTGTAATTATCTTGGGGTACAGAATTATTTTCAAAACATGATACTATAGCCACACAAAATTGCAAAACTTCCACAGGGTGGAACACATCACAAATTATGACTGGGAAAAATATCCAAAACACATCAGACACTTAGTATACTAGAACTACAAAGAGTTCTTACAAATAAGATGAAGATCCCAACAGAAAAAAATGAAAAGATTAGGAAGAAGCAATTAGCCAGATGCATATGAGTGGCTGATAAACCCAATCTCCCTGACAGTAACCGACAAGAGGACATGAAAACCAGCAGACGCTGTCCAGCTACCAAAGCAGTGCTGGCAGCAATGTGGCCTGGCTGGTGTGGTCATGAGAGCCGGTGACATGCACACGCTCCTCACCCAGCAATTTCATGTCTAGGAATTCATCCTCAGACTCTTAGACTAACGTACAAAGACAAATGGACCACAATGTTCCTTGAAATGTTTATTGTAAACATAAATATCCACCACAGGGGATTGCTCAAATGAGTTATGGCACATCTGCAGAACAGATTATAAAAACGATAAAATAGATATGTGTACATCATTGACACAGAATGATCTACAACACAGTGAGAGGAGGTCACAAAGCAAGGCTACTGCAAAGCCATTTTCGTAAGGATCTATTTGTACCTAATGTGCATGTGACGTTACCTCCAAAGGGGTGGTCACAATTAGCAGTGGTAGGATTTCAGCTAATATTTAATTCTGCTGTTACATTTATTGACATTGCTGGAAATTTCCAGATAACATATTTTTATGAGACAAAAAGGTAAAAAGGAGTATATAATCTTACATATATAATGTGATCCCAATTTTGTTCAAAAAAGGTTTATGTCTAAATTTTTCATATAACAAGTAGTAAGATCTTTGATATATTTTACATCCAACTGGTTCAACTACAGAGGACTGATGAAGGGCGCTTTTTTCCATGGACAGGCATTGTCCAGCTCACACACTGAAGTCCTAAGCCTCTAAATGGGTTTGAAGGAGTCATGGATCTCTGGTGGAAGGGGACACAGAAGTGGACTGCAGATGTGGCCTCCTGGAGGTCAGGAGGTGCTACAGTGGGTATTTTAGGATATGAAGATGTTTATAGAGCAGCAAGTTCATACCTGCATAGCCACTGGAAAATCAGTCTGTGCCTCTGGAGGGAAGAACACATCCACGGCTTTCTTCATAAAAGGCTGGTTTCCTGCTGCAGGCTGTCCGACTTCGATGATGTGCAACTAGAAGAGGGATTTTAGGTCAGTACAGGGAAATGTGCTTGGTGGCAGGCAGATGCTGACCAAGACAGAGAGGTGAGCCTCAGGCCCATGCACAGTGTGACCAACGCAAAAACTCACATTCATACAAAGCAGGATGACACCTTCATTGGGCTGCTTGTGATTATCCACTGGGCTGCTGCCCACCACCAGAACCAGCAAGCAGAGTCAAGGCCAGGCAACCTGGAAAAGTCTAGTTGACAGAGTCACCACGTTTGTCCCTTTTCCTTGGGCCTTGGCACCAATGCCCATGAAAGATAGGATTCTAGCCAGGATCTGCTGTCCATTCCAGCTCCGCTCTTTGCTCTCCTGGACACAGCCCACGCTCACATAAGCTCGTTAGTGAGCAGATCTCGTCACTGAAGCCCAAACTCATGAGACAGTCTGACCATGGCAGAGGCCTGAGCTGTAGAATCTCTGTAGAATCGGGAGGAATACCTGCAAATGAGGGGTCCTCCCTGCCTTCATCACAGCAGCTCCAGGTACCTGACCTCCACATGTGCCTTCCCCATAACTTTCTTTTTAAATTTTTTTTTCATTTTTTAAAAAAGAGTGGTATTCAATTGCCTTGTCTTTTTTGTTGTTGTTGTTGAGATAGGGTCTTACTCCATTGCCCTGGATAGAGTGCTGTGGTGTCATTGTAGCTCACCGTAACCTCTAACTTCTGGGCTGAAGTGATCCTTTTGCCTCAGCCTCCTGGGTAGCTGGGAATATAGGCGCGCACCGCAATGCCTGGCTGTTTTTTTTTTTCCCCTTTCTTTTTGGCAGAGACAGGGTCTCGTCTTGAGCTCCTGAGAGCAAGCGAGCCTCCTGGCTCGGCCTCCCATGAGTGCTAGGATTACAGGCATGAACCACCACACCTGGCCCCCCAATAACTTTCATGCAAAGATAGCCAAGCTAAAACAAGTCTGGAACTATATCACAATGTGGATGAGGGACATGAAACAACAAGTGTTGGAGTGTAGCTTAGCAGACAAAAGGGACAAGGGTACCCCTGGAGGACAGTCTGGATTTGCCCAGGAGACAGGAAGGCAACACAAATGGGGCCTGAGGCAGGGAGGGGAAGATGCTGAGCCGGGCCAGGAAGGGAGGCCGAGCAGAAGCACTGGGGACTCCCGAGGGTGCAGACGTCAGGGATTTAGACGTCTTGCACAAAGCCACTTGAAGACAGGTAAAAAGTGGTTTAGGAAAACTCTCTGGCTAGGCCTATTGGTAAGAAAGGTTGGAGTGGGTCTGAGGGTCTGTTAAATGCTACTTCCTAAGCTGAATGTGAGGTGACAGGGCTCAGTCTACCACAAAAGGCTAAGACAGATGTGAGGCTTGCTAAAGGTCAGGTGGTGACAGCAGAATACAATGGCGCTTGAGAGCCATGGCTTCTTGCTCAGGAGCTGGGAAGGGGTGACACTGCCAACAGAAGTGGAGGTGTGGTAAAGGAAGCCAGGCTTCCTGGGAGGCCGTTGGAGGAGGTCAGCAGGCAGGAACTGTGTCCAGGCAACTCTCATCTACAGGTGGAAACTGCCAGGCTGGTCCTCCAGGACAGGTGGACTCAGTCAGAAGGCAGGTGTGTGCAAGGGGCACAGGCTGAGCAGGACTCTGGCAGGACCCCACACTCTTCCCTGCAGTTGGGGAGGCAAGATTCAGACACAAGATACGGGGCAGCTCCCAGGACAAGTAGCTGCTGGGGCACCGCGCTTCCCAGGCCACCGGCCTCTGTGTGTGGACGGGCCTGCCACAAAGACCCTCCTGGCCCATCTCCAGCCTCACCTGTTTGCCTGAGGGGTGTGGCCCACCTGACAGCTGAGCCCTTCTTTTCTGGAGCTGCCACTCGGGCCTTTTTCAGATCTCTCTTCTCCACAGGGAGCTCCGTGGGGCAAGTGCAGAAGGGGAGGCCCTCGCTGCCCAGTTCTGTCTGGGAAGAGGTGGTAAGCTGTTTTGGGCCACATAACTAAAGTCAGTGTCCTTAATCAGCCTCATCAACAACAAAGCTGACAACTGACCTGACTCCTGTCATATTTTCCTACTGGTTTTCAACTAAGGAAGGCATGAAGTACATTACTCAGCAAGAGACCAAAGTACTCAAAGAAGTGTATTTCCAATAAGGAAGTCTGGAAAGCCACATACTAATTTAGAACTCCTCTTTCGGGAATATTTCAGGTCTAATGAACAACCCAAAATAATGATTTCAAGAAATGTTTCTGACAAGAGCGTACTGGGATAAGGACTCTGTTTTGAAGCTACTCTCCTGGTGACCAAGGCAACCCTGGCGGAACCCCAGGTCTCCCCAACACCGTGAGCTCTTCCACTTCCAGCCCAGTGCGCACAGTAGCCCTGCCCAACAGCGCTGGCCGTGCCCAAGCCAAACAAAGCTCAGCTCGTTCCCAGGCACAGCCTCGCCTCTCTGCAGCTTCCCTGGCACCCCCCATCACCACCACCTGAGCAGAACCGCCTTGGCTGACATGGAGCCATGCCTTATGGCAAGGATGGCACTGCACTGGTGACTTCACAGCTGTCTCTGCCATGAGACTTATGCCCCAGAGCACGAAACTGTGCCTCACTCACCTTTATGGCCTACCTCAGTACAGTCTGAGATGATTTTTTAGGGGAAAGGGGCCAATTAATCAGTAGCCAACTTCAGGTTACTAGCTTTATGCCAACATTGCTGCCAAACCACCGGCATGGCCATCAGAGTGAGCCTTTGATTACAGGCACCTGCAGGCCGTGCCCTACTCCCAACTGCACTCGCACGCGGCACCAACTCAGGATGCACTTCTCAGGAAGAAGACAAAGTGGAGTGGATCTTACCTTGCCGCCTATAGGACCACGTACAGCAAAGCAGAAAAGGGTGGCAGGCTCGGCATTTCCCTCCATCTTGAACTCTGCAACAGCAGCGGCATGACCTTCTATGGGTTGTGAAACCTTCCTATCCACAGAATAGAGCTGCATTGCCCCAACCACACGGTTTTGCTAAGAAAAGATATTTTGCAATGAAAGGGAGAGAAAAGAGATGAACATAAATAAACAATTCTTGAAACATGCTTCTAAAATGAAAGTCTGATATACTTCCTCTAGTAAAAATTAAATTTATTAGCTACTAGGGGGATTATATAACTCTGGATTTGATGTGGAAAGACAGCACAAACCAGGGAAAAAAAATAAGACTATAAAAAAGTAAGACAGATGATCCTAATTTGTTAAATACATGTGTGTGCATGTTTTCTTAGGAAATAAGACTTGTGCATTCTGGAGGAAAAACTCTAAAACATTAATAGTTAAATTAGGGGGAAGAGATTACAGGCTAATTTTGAAGATTATGTTTTCTGAAAACTGTAAGTAGCAAAAATTTTATTTAATAAAAACCAATAAGACTAATATCTTTTACAAAACTTAGAACTTACATTTTCTAACAAATAATTTTAGTACATTTATATCCAATTTCAAGTGCTCAAAAAGCTAAACAAATGGAACATGAAAGTGTCAACAGTTCAAGCTCTTGTAATTCAACATTCAAATAATCATCTCTGCTGAGTGAGGCCCATGTAGTTTGTGGGTAAAATTCAGTCTATTTTCCACCTACTCACATCTCCTTAAAAGGGAAAACAAAGGCTTCAGTATTTTTGTTTTTAAAAATCTTTTCTATTTTACTTTTCTATTGCACAGACTTATGTTAATGTTATTACACAAAGTCCTGACACATGCCACAACATGGATGAACCTTGAAAACATGCTAAGGAAAGCAGTCAGTCACAAAAGACCACATATTGTCTGATTTCACACAAGGAATATTAACATCAAGAATAGAGAAATCTATAGGGATAGAAAGTGTATCCGTGGTTGCCAGAGGCTGGGACTGGGGATTCAAAATAAGGGAATAACCAGCAGATAGATGGTCTGTATTCTAACAGAGAAATGAACAAGTAAATTTTAAAATGAAAATCAAAAGGACAGGACAAAATTCACCCTCCCCAGCAGACTATGGGAAGATTTCCAGCAACATGATGGCAGCACATTTGAGTCCCAAAGCTGGAGAAGCCTACACTGAAGCCAAGGCCAAGAGGCAGAGCAGAGAGAACACCTGAGGTCTAGGCTAGAGATCCCGACCCCGGCTCCTCTGCTGGCTGGCACTCACAGACCCAGAGGCCATATGGGTGGCCTTCAGCCCATTACTAGCTTCTAAGCCTCAGGAACCTGCCAAATAAAGCCCACTTCCTGGGGCTTCTGAGTGTTATGTGTGCCCAATTTGGGTAAAGGCACACTGAGGACTGCAGCAGGCAAGGATTCAACACACACATTTGTTTCTTGTGCCAGGCACCATGCTAAGGGCCAAGGATGAGGAACAGTAGCAGAGGCCCTTCCCTCCAGGACAGACGGTGAGGGTTTCTGGCAAGTATATGAAGGACTGTGACACAGGGTGCTGACTGCCACGACACAGGAGAGAACAAGATGCCTTGTTACCACACCCAGACCAGGGAATCAGGGAGGGCTTCCCAAAGTGACTCCTATGCTGGAGTAAGAACTAACCAGGAAAAGAAGCTGTTTCCAACAGAAACAGGCATTTGCATTTGCAGATGCTTACACAGGAGTTGCCAAACTACGACCCCATGGTCCCCTCCCCTTGTTTATGTTGAGGTGAAATTCACAAGACATAAAATTAACCATTTAAAACTGTATGATTCAATGGCATTTAGTACATTCACAATGTTGTACGACATACGGATTAATAGTTCCAAAACATTTTCATCACTCAAAAGAAATCCCTGTGCCCACTGAACAGTCCGGCGCCCCATCCACAACCATGGCAACCACCAATCTGCTTTCTCTAAAGATTTGCCTATTCTATTTCATATAGATGGAATCATAAAATATGTGGCCTTTTGTGTCTCATTTCTTTCACTTAGTAAGGTTTCTGAGGTATATCCATGTTGTAGCATGTATTAGTACTTCATTTACTTTTAGGGCTGAATAATATTTCATTGTATGGATATGCCACAATTTATTTATCCATTCATCTGTTGGTGAACATTTGGGTTGTTTCCACCTTCTGGCTATTTTGAATAGTGCTATTATGAACATCTATGTAAAAGTCTTTTTGTGGACACATTTTCATTTTCCTTAGGTAGATATCTAGCAGTGGAACAGTGGAACTGCTGGGTAATATGGTAATCCTATGTTTAACTTTTTTTTTTTTTTTTTTTTCTGAGACAGGGTCTCACTCTGTCACCCAGGCTGGAGTGCAGTGGTGCAATCATAGCTCACTGCAGCTTCCAACTCCTGGGCTCCAGTGATCTTCCTGCTTCAGCCTCCCAATTAGCTCAGTCTATAGAATCACACCACCTTGCCTGGCTAATTTTTAAATTTTTTATAGAGATGGAGTCTCACTATGTTGCCCATGCTGGGTCTCAAACTCCTGGGCTCAAGCAATCCTCACCCTTCGGCCTCCCAAAGTGTTGGGATTACAGGCGTGAGCCACCCACACCTGGCCTGTTCAACTTTTTGAGGTCCTGCCAAACTACTTTTTTACAGTGTCTGAGTCATTTTATGTTTCCATCATTAATGTATGAGGGTTCTAATTTCTCCACATCATCTCCAACACTGGTTGTTTTCTATTTTGTAAAAATGACAATCATCTTTGTAGGTGTAAAGTGGTGCTTCATTGTGGTTTTGAATTGTATTTCCCTAGTGACTACTGACATCGAGCATCTTTTCATGCTCTGGTTGGCCATTTCTGTATCTTCTTTGGAGAATGTATATTCAAGTCCTTTGCCCATTTTTAAACTGGGATGATTTTTGTTGTTGAGTTAGAAGTACTCTTTATATATTCTAGATACTAGACCCGTATCAGATATATGATTTTCAAATATTATCTCCCAGCTTGGCTTTTCACTTCATTGACAATATCCTTTGATGCACAGCAGTTTTCATTTATTTATTTATTTTTTGAGACAGAGTCTCACTCTGTTGACCAGGCTAGGGTGCCGTGGCGTCAGCCTAGCTCACAGCAACCTCAAACTCCTGGGCTCAAGCGATCCTTCTGCCTCAGCCTCCCGAGTAGCTGGGATTACAGGCATGCGCCACCGCGCCCAGCCTAGTTTTTAATAATGAAGTCTAAATTATCTGTTTTTTTCTTTTATTGTTGTCATAGCACCATTCATTGAAGAGACTATTCCTTCCCCATTGTACAGTCTTAACACCCTTGTCAAAAATTAACTGGCCATAGATGTATGGGTTTACTCCTGAACTTCCAATTCTTTTCCACTGGTCTACATGTCTATTCTTATGCCCATGGGGTTTTTTGTTGTTGTTAAATGCTTGGGATTTTTTTATTTGTTGGTTTTTAGTTTGTCAGTAAAGCATATACAAGCAACTTCGTGATTTAGTCTTTTTTGTTTTATTTTATTTTATTTATTTTTTTTGAGACAGAGTCTCACTGTGTTGCCTAGGCTAGAGTGCCGTGGCGTCAGCCTAGCTCACAGCAACCTCAGACTCCTGCGCTCAAGCAATCCTACTGCCTCAGTCTCCCAAATAGCTGGGACTACAAGCACGTGCCACCATGCCTGGCTAATTTTTTCCTATATGTTCTTGGTTGGCCAATTAATTTCTTTCTATTTTTAGTAGAGATGGGGTCTGGCTCTTGCTCAGCCTGGTTTTGAACTCCTGACCTTGAGCGATCCACCCGCCTTGGCCTCCCAGAGTGCTAAGATTACAGGCGTGAGCCACTGTGCCCAGCCTTTTGTTTTATATTCTTCAAACATGATGATTTACTTGTACATAGGCATAATTTCTAAGGGTATTTTTAAAAATTTTATTGAGATATAATTCACATACCATATGAGTCATCTGTTTAAAACATGCCATTCAATGTTTTCTAGTATACTCACAGGGCTGTGCAACTATCACCTCAATGTAATTATAGAATATTATTTCATCCTTTAAAAGAAATTCTATTAGCAGTCAATCCTCACTCCCATCTCCCACACTCCAACCCCAGTCCTAAGCAACTACTTATCTATTTTCTGTGTCTATAGATTAGACTATTCTGAACATTTCATATACATATAATCACACATAATGTAATATGTGGTCTTTTGTGACTGATGTCTCTCACTTAGCTTAATATTTCCAAGGTTCACTCATGTTATAGCATGTATCAGTACTTCATTTCTTTTTATTGCCAAATTAATATCCCATTGTATATATATATACCTTTCATTTATCAATTTATCAACTGATGGACATTTGAATTCTTTCCACATTTGCTACATAAATTATGTTGCTATGAACATTCATGTATAAGTTTTTAGCAGCAATTTTTATCTTAGTTTATTCTGTCTGATATTAGTACAGCTAATCCAGCTCTCTTTTAGATACAGTCTACATGGTATATCTTTCCCGTCCTTCTACTTTCAACTTATTTGTGTCTTTGAATCTAAAGTGTCTCTCTTGGTCGGGTGTGGTGGCTCACGCCTGTAATCCTAGCCCTCTTGGAGGCCGAGGCGGGCGGACTGCTCAAGGTCAGGAGTTCGAAACCAGCCTGAGTGAGAACAAGACCCTGTCTCTACTAAAAATAGAAAGAAATTAATTGGTCAACTAAAAATATATAGAAAATATTAGCCGGGCATGGTGGTGTGTACCTGTAGTCCCAGCTACTCGGGAGGCTGAGGCAGAAGGATCGCTTGAGCCCAGGAGTTTGAGGTTGCTGTGAGCTAGGCTAACAACGCCATGGTACTCACTCTAGCCTGGGTGAGACTCTGTCTCAAAAAAAAATAAAAATAAAAAAATAAAGTGTCTCTCTTGCAGACAGATAGCATTTAGTTGGCACTTTTAGTTTTCTGCCAATTTCTGCCTTTTTATTGAAGTGTTTGATCCATTTAATGTAATTATTGATAAGAACTGATTTACTTCTCCCATTTTGCTGTTTGTTTTCTATATGCCTTATGTCAATTTTTGTTTTTCAATTCCTTGATTATGGCCTTCTTTTGTGTTAGATATTTTCTAGTGCATCAATTTCAACTTCTTTGTTATTTCTTTTACCATTTTCTAAAAATTATTTTCTTAGTGGTTGCCTGGGGATTACAACTAACCCTTAATTTATAACAATCTAATTTAAATTAATACCAATTTAATTTCAACAGTATACAACTTCTCTTTGTAGCTCCTTTCCATCTCCAATCCTTTGTTAGTATTATTTTCATACAAATTATATCTTTATATACATTATATGCCTATCAATAAAGATCTACAAATATTGCTTTACACAGTTTTTTTTAAGTCAAATAGGTGAAAAAATTATAAACAAAAATACATTTATACTTTTATTGTTACCTATATATTTAAAGTACTCCCTGTTTATCTACAGTTTCACTTCCTACAGTTTCAGTTACTCGTGATCAACTGTGGTCCCAAAATATTAAATGAAAAATTCTAGAAATAGGTTGGGTGCAGTGGCTCAGGCCTGTAATCCTAGCACTTTGGGAGACCGAAGCAAGAGGTTTGCTTGAAGCCAGGAGTTTGAGAACAGCCTGAGCAACAAAACCCCATCTCCACAAAAAATTTAAAAATAAGTTGGGCGTGTTGGTGCACACCTATAGTTCCAGCTATTCAAGAGGCTGAGGCAGGAGATCACTTGAGCCCAGGAGTTTGAGGTTGCTGTGAGCTATGATGACACCACTGCACTTTAGCCCAGGTAACAGAGTGAGACCCTGTCTCAAAAAAAGAAAAGAAAATTTCTAAAAATAAACAATTCATGTTTTAAATTTTATGCTGCTCTGAGCATGATAAAATTTCATGTCCTGCCCAGGACGTGAATCATCTCTTTGTCCAGTATATCCACACTGTATACACTGCCAGCCCGTTAGTTACTTAGGAGCCATCTCAGCTTTCAGATTGAAAAAGCACAGTATACCCTAGGCTTCAGTACTACCTGCAGTTTCAGGCATCCACTGATGGTCTTGGAACATTTCCCCGAGGATAAGGAGGGGACTACTATATTTAAACTAGTGCTCTTTATTTCTTCATGTGGGTTTGACTTACTGTCTTATGTCTTTTCATTTGTACTTGAAGAATTTTATTTAGAATTTCTTGTAGGGTTAGGGCTAAGACAGTATAGGTGGTGGACTTTGGCTATCTGCCTGAGCCACGAGCCAAAGCTTAGGTCTGCTTATAACACTGAACAAAAGCTTTGAAAATGAGTAACATCCAGCTTCAATAGAAGGTAGTTCTGTTTTCTTTAACAGGACCTGGCAACCATCAGCACAGCCCCAGGTAGACCTTCTGGCTCATTTTAATGCTAAAAATCATGACCAACGGTGGAGATTTAGCATGCTAATGAAGACACACAATGTATGAAGAAACACGATCACAGGATGGGCAGCTGCCAACAAAACTCCACCTCTACATGCTATGATTTCAATGCTGGTGTCAAACTTTCTCTATCCTTTAAAAGTTCCCCAGCCCTTTGTTTGGAGAGCCAGCCTGGCTGCTCTTTAACTAGCACTGTCTCCCTTTTGTTCGAGCAAAAGCCACCCCCCATAAAACCTTGCCTGTATAAATTCCTTTTTTGGTTTCATGTCAATTTCTATTGACTCGAGGACCAAGAACTGTGAGCTCGGTAACAGAACTATGAGACACAAATTGTTTTTGTTTTGGAAATATCTTAATTTTTCCATTTTTTGAAGGATCCGTTTGCTGGTTTTAGGATAGAATTCCTGTTTGTTTTTCCTTTAGCATTCTGAATATGTCATCTCACTGCTTTCAGGAATTCTTTTTTGATAGTTTGATTGTGCTACTATCTAGGTGAATCTCTTTGAGACTCCTGGTTGTATACATTAATGTTTTTCATCATATTGGGAAAGTTTTTGGCTATTATTTCTTCAAATATTCTTTCCTTCCCTTTCTTTCTCCTTCTGGAACTTCCATTACATGCATTTTACACACAGGATGGTGTCCCATACATCTCTGAGACTGTTATTTTAATACTTCCTATCTTTTTATCAATATTACCTGTGTGTTGAGACATAATTCTCATACTTCTCTTTAGTTTTTTAGACATGGTTTCCATTGGTTCTTTGAACATATTTTAAGTAGCTGATTTAAAATCTTTAAAAGTAACTCTGGGCCTGCCAAAGTGGCTCATACCAGTAATCCTAGCACTCTGAGGTTGAGGCGGGAGGATCACTTGAGCTCAGGAGTTTGAGACCAGCCTGAGAAAGAGCGAGACCCCATCTCTACCAAAAACAGAAAAAATCAGCTAGGTGTGGTGGCATGCACCTGTAGGACTGCTTGAGCCCAGGAGTTTGAGGTTGCAGTGAACTAAGATGATGCCACTGCACTCTGTCTACAAACAAACAAACCAACAAACAAAAATAACTTTGATGTCTGGGCTTCCTCAGAAGTTTCTATTTATTGTTTTTTTCCCTCTCCCCGGGGTTATGGGCTATATACTTTGTTTCTTTGCGTATCTTGTAATTTTTGTTGAAAACTGCACATTTTAAACTTGATAACTCAAGAAATCAGATACTCCTCCATCATTGGATTTGTAACAGAGGGAATGGCTCAGAAAAACAAAACAAAACAAACAAAAAAATGGCAAAAAATGTTTTCTGTCTCTTTAAAACTGCCCCCCCTCTTTTTGGAAACTGAGGCTCGTATCCCTGCTTCAGACAGGTGGTTGGGAGGGGCAGGGGAACATCTTTTGTTCTTTGTGTTACAGGAGATGGCTCAGCTGAACTGCAGGCCAGCAGAGGTCTGGGTGGGCCTCCCAAGTTGGCAGAGGTCACAGGCTTTGTCTTCAGCAGAAATGAGACAGACTAGAATCATTACCTGTGGTCCAATGACAGTAGCCTAGAACTGAGGGCCTCCTTTAAAAGCTCTGTATTTCTGCTCAAGTACAGGAATTCGGATTTTGAGAGGATAGCGTACCATTTTCCTCCTTTGGCTCCTCAAAACACTTGTTCTCCTTCTTCTTCTGAGGCCTCCAGGAGAAGTGCTGAGCTTTCAGTAGTAACAGATTTGTTGCTCCTGTTTGTTTAGAAACTTTCCTTAATTAATTCTGTAAAGTCTGTATTCTTTGTTATATGTGGTCACTGAAGTCTCTACTTGGTTAGTTTAGTGGCCAATTAATGATTTAAAGAGATTTATTTAGTTATTTTGAGACAGTGTCTCACTCTGTTGCCCGGGCTAGAGTGCCGTGGCGTCAGCCTAGCTCACAGCAACCTCAAACTCCTGGGCTCAAGTGATCCTTCTGCCTCAGCCTCCCAAGTAGCTGGGACTACAGGCACGCACCACCATGCTCAGCTAAGTTTTTCTATATATTTTTAGT
>CAUYRT010063094.1:0-20582 GCA_963574885.1 Lepilemur ruficaudatus | reverse complement strand
TGATCACGAAGGTGGTTTTCCCAGGGCGAGGCTTATCCATTGCACTCCGGATGTGCTGACCCCTGCGATTTCCCCAAATGTGGGAAACTCGACTGCATAATTTGTGGTAGTGGGGGACTGCGTTCGCGCTCTCCCCTGATTTTTATCTGGTTAAATGACAGACGTTTGAAGACGTTTTGTGTGGGTGTAACTTAGTTTGTGTCTAGCAGGTTTAATATTGCATTTTGGATAAGCAGATGAGGTGTGCGTGTGGGGTGTAATTTTTGTTAACGTTTACTGTAAATTTTCAATGTGTCCGGAAGTAATAATATGCCTTTTGCGTACTGGCAAAGATGATGTTTTGGCGCGTATTGTTTTACTAAGCATCGGGTTCGTGTGGAAACTTCGTTTTGTGCTAGGGCTGGTTTGCATCGTTTCGTGGACCTAGGTAGTAATTTCCGCTGGAATTTCCTAAGTTTTCTTTAGAAAAAAACTATTGTCTCTTAGGACTCTAGATGTCCCTGTTCTGTTGTAGGCGTAAGCCACGTGCTTTCCTAAGGGGAACATGTTTGCCCAGGACGCCCAGCGAGTGTCCAGGAAGTTGCAAGCAGAAGCCGTCCGTTCTGTGGACCGCTCTAGTTTGATGAAGACGAGCAGATTACTTCTCCCCAGCAGCGACAGGTTTCCTTGTTCAAATATAAACTATATGAACCAAGACTGAAGTCAACTTTGAGTGCCTTACGGATAAAAAAACTCGGGTCTTTAGAGTGTTTAAGACGTGTCCTTGGTCTCAGGGCTGTTATCACTGAATTACGCTCCGCGTCCCTGATCCAGAAGTTGCTGACCAATGCAGTGTGGTCAGAACTGTTTGGCTCTTGGCTTCCAGAGACATTAGCTTCTGTCTGCCTTGGGGAAGTCCCTCGTCCCAATCCTGGCGCCACCTCTTGCCTTCTGTTTGACCCTGGGCCACCTCCTTCAATTTGCCAGGCCTCAATTTTACAAGAGTCATAGGAAAATAGTAATATTAAGTATTAAGTACATCATAGAGCTGTTACACAGATTGTATGAGAAAAGCTAATAATAAGCCTGGCATACTGTGTGCCTTACATTAAGGATTTGCCAATAGGAAACAGTATCCAAACTTTTTCCCCTTAATTATGAACTATAACAAAGAAAACTGTGTAGACGTCTGCTCCAGGCCTTTGTAACATTTGGATGAATTTCGTACTTCTGGATGTAATATCCATTTACAGAGTAAGTTAGTATTAAAGAATAACAAATTTAAGATGGACTTTATAAAACATATGTCCACAAAAAGGACTTGTTCTTAGAAGCTTTGTTTATAACAGTTTCCAAACTGGAAATGAGTCAAATGTCCATCAAGAGGTGAACGGATATATTGTGACATATTCAGCCAATGGAATACTACTCTGCAATGAAATGGTACAAATTGCTGGAACACAACAGCGGGGACAAATCTTAAAAACATCATGCTGAGTGATAGAGTACCTGCAGTGTGGTGCCGAGAAGGTGGATTTCTAGAACAGGCAAAACTATAGGTAGGTATAGGGACAGAAACTAGATCATTGATTGTCTGGGACAGGGGGTAGTGAGGGGATTGACGGCAAAGGGTGAAGGAGGACGTTTTGGAGTAATAGAAATGTTATTAAACTTAAAATGGATGCATTGTACCATTTTATAATCACACCTTAATAAATTTGATTTTAAAGAGCAAGAAGGAAACCACTCAAATCTTGATGTCTTTATTTTTAGCCTTAGATGATTCTTTTATTTATTTATTTTTTTGTTTTTGTTTTTGAGTCTGGCTCTGTCACCCAGGCTGGAGTGCAGTGGCATGGTCATAGCTCACTGCAGCGGTGAGCTCCTCGGCTAAACCGATCCTCCTGCCTGAGCCTTCAGAGTAGCTGGGGTTACAGGGTGAGCCACCACACCCAGCTTATTTTTGATAATTAGAAAGTAAACGGGATGACCCAGATGGGAAAGAACAGAATAGATATGGAAGGGGTGTAGGGCAGGTGATAGGAAAGGGTAAAGGCATTGGAAAGACCCAGTTCTGGCAGGAATTCTGTTTCAGTTGATGATTTTAGGGGAGCAGTTGTTGGGATGAGGAGGATGTTGGGAAGCAGGAGGACCATGAAGATATTTAGGACAGTTTTATGCCTGTCATATAATTCCCCATGTAGAGTTTCTTCAAAAGACATATATAGACCTACATTTCTTTTCAAGCATTTTTCTCATATGTGTTTCTCTTTTATCAGGAGAGGAAAAGATGCAGAAACACAGAGGTTCTGAGAATGTCTTCGGGAGCCAGGCTGCCTTAGGTTCAAATTCCTGCTTTCAAATCCTACTTCACTGGCTGAGTGACCATGGACAGGTTACTTAACGTCTCTGTGTCTTGGTTTCCTCATAGGTAAAATGAGAACAATGATAAGACATAGACCTGTTGTAAGGATTAAATAAGTAATCACACATAACCTCATTGACTGTCCCTGGCACACGGTACTTTCCATGTACTCATTGAGTGTTAGCGCTTATATTTTGGGTGCAGCACTGCACAAAGACAGGATGTGATGAAAACTGATTTTATTTAAGTGACACCAGTGATGCTTCTCAGTGGCTGTGGGCCCTCCCAGGGAGAGTGCAGTGATCCTCTGACCAGCAGTAATCTCCTGGGCTGAGGTATCCCAGGAAAACCCCTCAGTCTCCCACAGATCTGGCCCTCAAGGAGCTTCAGGGAATGAGCTACAGAATCAGTTCTATCTGAGAGGAGCTGGAAGTTCATTAGCTCACCTGTCCAGCTCATTACAAGAGGAATAGTGATTCAATTTCTTGCTTCACATCTGCCCCAACAAGGTTTTTTACAGTTTTTCATTGGAAGGCATTTCTCCCATCCAACTACTAACCTGACAACCCTGCTTAGCTTCTGAGAGATCAGAGGAGATCAGGTGCATTCAGGATGGTATGGCCATACACTATTGGAAGAGATTTCTACATGTAAGGGAGGAAATATGTCTTTTCCTAACCCATCCTAGGTTCCTGGCTGAGGCCCTATAACAAAAGACAGATTAAACAATAAAAAAGTATACACATATAGTTTTTTAATTTTATTTTTTTTTGAAGGGGGTGAGGGAGGAGGGGTGTTCTGTTTCCTTTTTTTTATTATTATTATTTTGAGATATAGTCTCACTCTGCTGCCCTGGGGCTAGTGCAGTGGCATCATGATAGCTCACTTGGACCTCCAGCTCCTGGGCTCAAGTGATCCTCCTGCTTCAGCCTCCCGAGTAGCTGGAACTACAGGCACTCCCAGGATGACCAGGTAATTTTTTTTCTATTTTTACTTAGTAAAGATGGGGTCTCAGTCTTGCTCAGGCTGGTCTCCAACTCCTGACCCCAAGCAATCCTCCTACCTTGGCCTCCCAGAGTGCTAGGACTACAGGCATGAGCCACCACACCTGGCCTACACACTTATTTAAAATGAATTTTACCTGACACGAAAGCTGCCATAAGGAAATGAAGGTCTGAAGAAACACTGAAACCTGCAGCTTTCTGGCCAGGCGCAGTGGCTCAAGCCTATAATCCTAGCACTCTGGGAGGCCAAGGTAGGAGGATTGCTTCGGGTCAGGAGTTGGAGACCAGCCTGAGCAAGAGCAAGACCCCATCTCTACTAAAAATAGAAAATTAGCCAGTTGCAGTGGAGCATTCCTGTAGTCCCAGCTACTTGGAAGGCTGAGGTAGGAAGATTGCTTGAGCCCAGGAGCTTGAAGTTGCAGTGAGCTATGATGACGCCACTGCACTCCAGCTAGGGTAAAAGAGCGAGACTCTGTCTCCAAAAAAAAAAAGTGTTCTTTGCAAAGTACGTTTAACAAAAACCAATTTAAAAATAATTAATAGGCTTCTTTGCTGCAGGACTTTTCTGAGTACTTGATAATGCATTTCCAAGAGGCAGAAGTGGCATATTGCATTTCCCAAAGGTTTTTGACCATTGAACACTCTTCTCCTTACACTTCTGAAATTCTCTGGCAAACAAATGGCAATCAGAGACCAATTTGACCCTCCAGATAGAGAGACACTAAAATTAAAATTAGGAGAAAATCCCATGCTAAATGATTAGCTGCTGGGCAACATAGACTGGGATAGAGCCCGTAAATACTGACTTTCAAACCATAGACAGGTCTAGGTGCAAATTTCTAAGGGCTAAAATACACAGTTGAGGGAACTAATGATACAAACACACATCTATCTAGATGTCTCTGAGTTCATGGGTAGATAAATGAAAATATATATAAAAATATATGTTGCATAAAATATACATTTATGTTATATAAATATATTAAACTACTGAAACATAAAGGAAAAGCACAATTCCCTGAAAACTTAGAATAAAAATTACTTCCCACATAAAACACAAGAAAATTATGTGGTTGGGTGTGGTGGCCCACACTTGTAATCCCAGAATTTTGGGAGGCCAAGGCAAGAGGATTGCTTGAGCCCTGGAGTTCAAGGTTATGGTAAGCTATAATCATGCCACTGCATTCCAGCCTGGCCACCAGAGCAAGACCTTGTCTCAAAAAAAGAAAAAAAGAAAGAAAATCATGCGAAACATTTATTTAGTGTACCAAAAAGACCTGAAGAGATGAGTTCTATAAAGCAGAAGCAAGGAGTCATAAGAAAGCAACATTCTGAGGTGAAATTGAATAAGAAAATAAAGTTGGCTAAAAAATAAGCAAAGAAACAACTTTAGAAAATAACGAGCTGTACAACTTGGTAAATTTACTAATAACCATTTAATTGTACACTCAAAATGGAGTAAAGACATGATATGTAACTTACACTTCAATAAAGAAAAAAAAGAAAATAACAGCAGAATAAAAGTTAATCACTGTAGCAGGAAAAATAAAAATTGACATTAGAGAAAACTAAATCAGTAACAAGAAGAAAAACTCAAATGGCTCTCTCAGAGTTAGAAGAAACACATAAGGAGGATAACATCCAGGCATGTTGACATAACTTCCAAAATTCATCACACTCTGGCCCCTGCCTAACTCTTCTGATTCATTTTAGCACCATCCCAACCCCTCCACTTACACATTCCATGCTTTAGCCTTAAATAATTACTTACAGCTCCCTGTACAACATGATGCTACTCTCTCATTTCCCCAATTTAAGAGTATCAATTAAGGAGTGAAAATACCAGTTCAAAGTTCTTCCAATGACTAGCCTTATGATCTCGAACAAACTACTTAACCTTTCAATACTCCAGATACTTCATCTGTAAAATAGGGATCATACCATAGGCTTTTTTCTCAGCTTTTAATGTTTTGCCTCTTCTTTTCCAAATAGCTAAATTCTACTCTTTCTTTAAACTCTAATCAATGTTTCTGGGTTAGTGAACCATTCCCTAGTCTCCTAGTCTAGGTTAGACATCTTAAAAGCATCTGATTTTCAAAGACAAAGTCTAGTGTCTTTACTATTTTATCTTTTGTCATTTAGAAGAGTGGTACATTAAAAAAAATCCAAAAAAAATCTATTGAAAGTACAAATATATGAATAAACAAATAGATTAATGATAAATAGCTGTATAATACTAAAATTGGGGCAAAAAAATGAAGGTATTAGTCTAGTTCAGGGTGATAATAATTGCTAGCTAACTAGAAATTTATAAAGAGAAGATATCGGGCACCCTGTAAAATCATGTCTTCAATCAGAAACTAGGCTGGGCGTCGTGGCTCACGCCTGTAATCCTACCACCTTAGAAGGCCAAGGCAGAAGAATCTCCTGAGGTCAGGAGTTTGAGAACAGCCTAAGGAAGAGCGAGACCTCATCTCTACAGAAAAATGGAAAAATTAGCCCGGCGTAGTGGCATATGCCTATAGTCCTAGCTACTCGAGAGGCTGAGGCAGGAGGATCACTTGAGCACAGGAGTTTGGGGTTTCAGTGAGCTGTGATCATGCCACTGCACTCCAGCCTGGGTTGACAGGGTGAGATCATATCTAAAAAAAAAAAAAAACGAAAACGAAAAAAGAAACAAATCAGAAACTAATAGTTTCAGTTTTGTCTCCATGATTACTTGGTTTCGGTGAAGATTGTACCAGAAATCCGCTATGTTCTATTCCAACTCTAAATTTTGAAAGTCTCTGATTTTTAACAGATACAAATGGGTTGCATCTGAATAGTAAGAAAAAGGAGGACATTCCAAATTAGGGAACATGTCCCCCCAAGGCATGAACATTTTGGTTGGTTTGCAGTGAAAGAGAAATAAATCAATAAACACAAGGAATAATGAAAATCCCACGAGCTGCTAACAGAATTCAGTTTTGTTTCCTTATGATCACTACATATTGACTACCTGGAGAGTAGTAATAGAGTGGTAGTTAAACTCATGTTCTCTGCACCCAGACTACCTGTGTTCTGATTTCATTTTTGATGCCAATACTCTTGGGCAAAGTTGTTAAACTCTCAGTACCTAAATTTCCTTGCCTTTAAAATAGGGACAACAAAGGTATTGAACCTATAAAGTGGTTCTAATCATTAAATAATTTAATGCATGTAAATCCCTTAGAACAGCAACAGGTACATTTTAGTGTTCAGTAAATGTAATCATCCAATGTAAGCCACAAGGCATTTCCCATAAAGGTTAGATATGTCTTTCAACATTTAGCAAAATTATACTCAGTCTTTCCTAAGCCAGAATTGTAGCAACTCACTGCCACTTTAAGACAGGTTCCAGCACTGCAACACAATTTTATTTGGGGTAGCATGGCACTTAACGTTATAAAAGTCAAAAGAAGAGTCTAATTCTTCTGAGAACATTCCATTCATTTCCACTGATGGCATTAAAAAATCCCAAGTACAGTTACATTGCAATTAGATTGTGCTAAGCAATGGGTAGCTCTTGAAAGCAATATATCTCGAGAAAAAGTGACATGTCCCTACTTAACCTAAAAAAAAAAAAATGTAACAGAGACTGTTTAAAAATTCCAAAAACTTCTTTCTAAATCACACTGTACATGAGCCATTGGCTTTGCTTGTTGTCTTGAACTGGATTCACTCAAAGAAGTAACTGAAATATTAATCTGATCTGTGATTTGGAAAATGTTTCTCAATAAAAATATTCAAAAGCCTGACTGCTTCTCCGCTCTCAGATGAATTAAGATTTAACTCTGACATGAATTGAACCTCTCTCTGGGGATGCTTCTCTTTAGGGGGCTGAGATCACAGAGTTCATCCTTCCGGCACTAGCAGCTCTTTGATTTTTGTCAGGGAGGCCTGCCTCCAGAGCGCAGCGCATAGCAGCGTCAGGGTGCGTCTCCCATGTTCCCTAATGAAGAGCTAGCCTGGAGACGGGGGCAGGTTGAAGGGTAAATTTCAAAGAGGGGAAAGGTCAGTTCTTGGTCGAAGTATGAAGAGCTTATGAAAGAAAGAAAACTTCGAAAACAAAGCATTAACATAAATTACTGAAAACAGCCTTTCAAGTCCTATAGAAAGAGATGAAGCAGTGATACTGTGATAAAGGCTCCCTTTTTTAAAAGATGTATCCATCTTTGTCCTCTTCTTATTACCTCAGAAAATTATCAGAAATGTCGATAGATGATGCTATTTGAGTTTCTTAAAGAAAATTTTACGGTCATTGAAATTTAAAAAGATTCCACCTCTTGAAATTAGAAAGGTGATAAGGTCACGGTTAGCTTTCTGGGAAGAAAATAAAATCCGTAACTTTGCTAGGAGAATAGCCTTTTACTAACTGAGGGGGAAATGGTTAAATTGACATAGCATTATAACATAAATTATATCAGTTTAAAGAGATAGAGACACCAGTCAATGTCAATAATTTGGTAAATTTAACAATCTATAAGTAAACCAGATAATTGTTTTTCCAGAATGAAAGGTTTTGGAAGGCTGGAACATCTGCTGTCTACATGGTTCAAGGGAATAAAATAACTGGCCAGTCTTCATTTTCCTCTACTGACCAACTGGGATGAATGATAGAAGGATGAAAATAGAAAGATCCAAAAACAAAAACTCAGCTAAGCATAAAGAATATGACAAATACTTCAGGTCTTTGCAGGCAAGAAGTCAGTAACAGTGGTTCTCAAATATTTTGGTCTCAGGGCCCCTTTGCACTCATCAAAATTATTGAAGATCCCAGATACCATTTGTTTATAGGGATTGTATCTTTTCAATTCTTGCTGTTTTAGAAATTAAACTTTAAAAACTATATATTCATTAATTATTTCATTTAAAAACATAACAATAAACTCATTATATGTTAACATAAATAACATTTTTTGCAAAAATCTCTATATTTTCCCTCCCCCAAAAAAATCAGTGAGAAGAATGACATTATCTTACACTTTTGCAGATCTCTTTTGATATCTGGCTTAATAAAGATAGTTGCATTCTACTTGTTTCTATACCAAATCAGTTGTGATATCTTAATTTTGATTAAAAATATCAAGAAAATCTGATATCACACAGAAGTGTAATAGGAAAGAGAAAAATTATTTTAGTAGCCTTTTCAGACAAATGTGAGTATTCTTGTTTAGTACTATACTTATATATGACAAGTGGTAGTTTCTGTAGGGTTAGTTGTAATGTATAACAGAATAATCTGAGACCATATCAGCAAATTTGCCATGCTCTGTTACATTGAAATCCATTGGTGAATATTGAATTTTGAATGGATCGTTCACCCATCTATGATTTGTAACATCATACATTGGTCATTTGTAAAATAATGGTTCCCTGAGTTATGTAGATCTTTCATTACAAAATACATTTTTAAAATCCCATTGATTAATATTACCACAAATTTCAGTAGAAAACGCTTTGACTATTAAGAAGCTGTCAAGCTCACACTAGTGGATACAAATTTTCCAGAAACTTAATTTTTACTTGCAAGCTTAAATTTTATCATTGGGAACAAATACTGTGAGTTGTTTTCCTTGAAGTGATAGTTTCACTGTATTCATTATCAAAAAAATATTGCTAAATACCCTACATAGTCATAGTTTGTCAGTCATTCTTCCAATAAAAATGATGCGCCATGAAAAAAAGTGTTTTTGCGTAAGTGCTTTTACTCAAGACTACTGCATTTCAGTATGCAGCAAAAGTGCATTATGAATATTTCCTGTCTTGTCACACAGAATATAAGAAACTTGTACTCCATGATCAAGATTTAATCAAAATAATAAGTTTTATTTTTCACCAAGAATATTCTATGTGAAATTGGCTTTTCTTTTTTTCTTTTAACTGTGAGTTCAATTTGATACTACTGCTTGGGTTCACGGTAAGGCACCAGCACTTTTAATCACCATTGCTTTTGTGCCATCACTACAAATGTCAACACACAGAAGCAATCAAAGTACAAGCTCTCCTCTGTATCCATGGGTTCCTCATCCAGAGATGCAACCAATCATAGATCAAAAATATTTGGGAAAAAATGATAAAAAATACAACATTTAAAAAAATAATATAAATAAAAATATAGTATAATAATTATTTATATAACATTTACATTTTATTAAGCATTATAAGTAATCTAGAGATCATTTTAAATATACAGAAGGATGTGCATAGATTATATGCACATACTATGCCATTTTATATAAGGAATTTGAGCACCTGCAGATTTTGGTATCTATGGAGGGAAGAGGAATGGGAGTGTGGGAGATGTCCTAGAGCCAATCCCCTGCAGATACCAAGGAGTGACTCTAATGTCTTAATGTGATTATGAAAATATTTTTTACTTCAACTCCCTAAAAGAGTCCTGCAGACACCCAGAGGTCCACGGACCATACTTTGAAAACGGATAAACTAGAGGAAAGTTGGCTAAAGCCCAGGGAACAAGCAAGTACTACCAGAGTCTGCATTAAGGAGCAGGGCCAATTTCTGACCAGAGCCAAAGACACCTGACTTTCTACTGTTTACACTGATCAGTTGGAAAGGGAATCTTTGGAACTATAGGTATTGGTCACTTCCTGAAGGAAGTCAAACATGTGCAGCCAGCCTTTTTAAACCTATATCTTGAGTAGAAAGAAAGAGAATTAATTACAACTAATTGGATACAACTGTGTCCACGAGGCCTAGGAATAATTTCACTCCAAACTAAAACAGGAAGTCTCTGGACTATGGGAAGAATGTCTTCAAAAAAAGGGATTCTAAGCAATAGACAGAATGAGTAACAAGCTAGTGAGAGGGAAAAAATGGCAAATGTGTTGCAACAAGAAAAAGAAAGATGAATCCAGATTTAAAGGAAAAACAAAAACTATGCAAGAAATTCTGATCCAAATAAAAAGTAAGCTAAGTATGGTATGATTCTGAGCAATCGATGGAGAGAAAGAAAAGATAATGCATCCTGTTTGTTGCCAGAAAACTTCTCCCTTGATTTGCTCAGGGATTTTGACACTGAATCTGTAAAGAAGGAACTATTTATAAATGATATGAACATTATTTACTCATTTCTAATATACATATATAAAAAATTAATTAACCAATAGACAAGATATAGATTTCAATACAGTTGCAGAAAAACATGAAATACCAATATTGGAGATGGAGGGCAGAAGAGATGGGGAGGGAACAGTAGAAGGCCTAAGAATATCCTCAGTAATAGAGTCAAGAGATACAATCGAAAGCTAATGGAATAAGAAAGACAGGGAAACTATTAAGCATTTAAGTGAAGTATTATTCAAAGTTATAAAGTTAAAATTTAGAGGTTTAAAATGTGCAGCTATCACAAATTAGGAAAGGTAGAGAGGTATTGTGAAATGAGCTAATTTTTTTTAAGTTCTGATTCAATAATGCTTAAATGTGAAAAATCAAGAAATTAGGGTATAAATAATATTATTTAGACAGGCTTAAGATTCAAAATATTTGATAACTCTCATGGCACAGACATATATTGATGAGAACAGAAGTCTATATATATTCAGAATGGAAGCTGCCTGAGACACACTCACTGCATATCACCTCTGTTTTTAAAAAGAATTAGGGAAGTAACAACTAGAAAAAAAACAGATAGCAACAGGCCAAAAGGTGGGCAGGGTCAAAGTAGGGAACTGTTGCTTTTTAGTAAAAGCCCTTCTGTGCTATTTCAATTTTTACTATATGCGTGTGTTACTATGGTAAGAAATAATATCAAAATATGAATAGCATGTTTCCATCCTATCATTAATTAGCTCCATTTAAAAATTGTGTTGCCATTCTCTTTATAGTCTATAAGCAATTGATGTTCGATAGAAATAAATTCAAGAAAATATAATGGTAAATATTTCCTTGGTTTAGTTGCAGTTGTTTTTAAATTTCTAATGTATTCTCACATATATTCTCAAGACTACATAAAAGATTTGCTTCAAGTCTTAATTTGGGAGATAATTCACAATTTTAATTTCTTTCCCATGATGACAAGGAAGCAATGGAAAATAACATAAAACATATAGGTTATCTCTAGGGCACATTTCTTTAAAAGTTATCAATGCTTTTGAACAGTAGGAGATTCTCCTACCAAAATTAAAGATTATATTGGGAATTTTATTTTACGTTAATGAATGGGCCCCGATGAACCATAACTTACATCTATATGGCACAGTTAACTATCCTTTCTGTTCTTCAGATCACCACAGAGAACAGGAGGACTACGATAATTACAAGATGTATTTTGAGGACATTGCTTCATTTGAATTTATGAGTAGTGCAATTAGTCACAGATATTGTTGGCTGCAAGAAATAAGTCTGTGAAAAATAGCCTTCCAAATAACATAGATGCCTATGCTAAGAATTTGGATGTTGGACTAATTCACTCTGAAGGTATATGGAATCAGTAAAGATAATCATTTGTACAGTAAGATCACAGTGTAGCCCTTGCCTGCAATTTTCCTATGTCTCAAAACCTACAAGTCTGTAGAATTGTGTGTACATGCACAAGTATAAGAAAATATTTATATCTATTGGACAGCTGTTACATTACAAGGTATAAAGGTGTGGGAGATGGACAAAGTCCCAGAATGCTTGGGTTTGTAGGGAGGAGGGCCTGACTCAGAACAGTTTGGAAGGTACAGCCCATTTAACTAACCCCTCTCTCTTAAATCAACTTCCTCACTCTGTGTAATATAAGAATATCTTTGTGCAGTATTTTGAATCTCCAGGGTCACATAGTATTTCAGGCCATATGGTGCTCTTCTTTTGTCTGTTTCAAACATTCTGGTGGTAGTTCCTTCTTTGTTTATATTCATTATTTTATTTTTATAGATCCTGTAGAATATAAATATTCTATAATGTTTATACATACTTTGTTCATACATATGAGAAAAATAGTGGAATTTCTACATGTAGGCATATAATGTAACTCTGTTAGAAACGGGAAAAAAATCTTACTCAAGTGAGAAATATTGAATTATTCAAATCAAATAGCTCTGTGTTTGTATACATATATCTACAACAGCTTAATCAAAAGCAAAGATAGAAGGTTAATAATTCAAAGCTTTGATTATCTTTAATCAAATGAGTGAATTTTGAGACTATAAAATTCATATAAATATATAACTATATAAAAAATTTGAAAGGATATTTCTAAGGTCTGTATATGGTTTTAAGTACTGATTAAGTCTTGCTTTATACGTTAAAACCATGAACTGTAGCAAATAAATGTATGAAGATACTGAAATTAATTTTCAGAGTTAGTATAAGTGTTAGTTAAACCAACAAGTTTACATAAATCAAACATACTAAAATATTTCATCCAGAAATACGAAGTATTCAAGGTAAAGTTCTTAAGGGTATTATGACATATTAAATAAACAAGTATTAAAAACTATTTTAAGCCACATTATTTCTACCTAAGAAAGCAAATTTAATGCACTAGCTTTTTTCCCACGCATTCAATTATTAATTCATCATTCATCCCATAAATATTTATTGGGGTCCCTGCTCTTGCACTACTGTAGAGAAAACAGAAACATAAAACATATGGTCATAATATTGTGTGATAAGTACTCCTGGTTATTTACCAAGATAGGCCACTCACAGGAACAAATAAGGTTAATTACAAAAAATTCCTCAATAATTTTACTTTGAAACTGAGTGAGTTAAAAAAAAAAGTTGCCTGCCTGCATTAGGCTTTATTATACTATAAAAGAGCTGGCAAGTGGAAAACTCTAGAATTATTATATTTACATTAAGGAAAATTAGGCAAGATGCCTATCTTCTTAACTTTATATTCATTTAATGGACATCCATTTTTCATCTTTTCCTTCAATTATAGAAAATTCTTGAAAGGCATTATAACAGGATCATTTTAATAAGAGAAAAGACCATCATACAGAAAATGACTAAATCATTCTCAGTGTAGAATTTCACTATCTATCTATTTATTTATTTATTCATTCATTTATTTATTTTTGCCTCAGGCTTTGGGGACATTAAGGCCATGTTATAAATCCTGGTCACTGCTTTTTCTAAAGAACAAAAATGAGAGTTTATTAGCATCTCAGTGGTTGCCTCAATAATGACAAAACAGTTGCTCATTACTGCTCATTAGTTTCATATTAGATTCATTTGCACTAGCAATACATCTTCTATTCATACTGATTGCAAAACAACAGATATGATTTGACACCTGCTGTACAACAGAATTCATTAGATAGTAATAATACAAATAGAAATTCCGAAGCCAGACTTCTATTTGCTTCTATGATGACTCTGCACAGGAAAATGTCTCTAAAATCATCTAGGCTAGAATAAGATAAATATGCATAGCAGATGATCAGGTTTTCAAATACTGAATTCTCTGTTTTTCCATCTACAGCAATGTTCTATATACATAATGTAATATTTTAATGAGTGGTATAATTTCCAAAATAATGAAGCACTTCTTACTATACAGATGAAATGAAATATTGAGTCAAAGAAACATGCTGAATAAAAAAGAAGCCCATGACAACTTTTAAACTGCAAGATAAACTAAATTTTTTTTCATACATTTATACATTAATCCATGGGGAAGAATCAGGTTTCAAAGAGTTCCTAATGATTCCTTCTGATATTCAATTATGTTTGTTTACTTGAACTTCTAGTGGCTATAGCCACATGTCACTGCATATAATAAAAGAGAAACTTTCAAGTATGATTCTTTTGTTTAGATTCACACCACCTAAATCACCCAAACGGCACATAAATTCAAAATGAAATGACTGTTCTATGTTCTAAAATGATTTAGAAGGAAAATCTAATGTGCCTTGTTTCGGGTAAGAGAGTCAATTCTTAGCCTTCTGTTATATTTCCATAGAAACTAAAGAAAAATTATATTAATCAGTCCTTAAAAATATACGAATCATTAGAGATGTTATTTTCTTTCATTCCATAAGCATTTATTAGGTATTTACAATATTCCAGAGGTCATAAGATCATGATATCCATACTTTTTGTGACTAGAATTTAAGAACCCTTACCAATCCCATCAGATAACAGGCTCCAAAGAATCTCAACAATTGTTGAATTCCTACCACATTGCACAAGGCTAGAACATGGTAGCAACTCAATAAATATTTGCTGAATGAATCAATGATTGATTGCTGTGAGAAATAGAGGACAACAATACCTGCCCCTGGTTACTCATAATTCTGATGGAGAAGTAAGTCTCAAGACATATATAATATAAAAATAAAATCAGCAGCTTATAACGTGTGAGAATGAGTCGTGGAAACAACACTTACTCTGAGAATGAAGAAAAATGAAAGATCAACATAGGCTGGAATTACAGTGGAATTTTTTTTTATTGAATGGTTATATCTTCATCCAAACTCTGAAGGATAAGCTGGAGTTGGAGAGGTGGAAGCTGAGAAGCAAATATTTCAGGCCAGGGAAAGAAAATTAGCCTAAGTTTAGAGGTAGAAATGAGCACAGAAAATTTTGATGGTATCCTCAATAGGTATTTTCCAATACATTTAAAGTTTATAAGTAAGATATTTTCACAGATGCAGCACCTATTTTCAGACATTAGAATAATGCTGTAACAACTGCTAAAGTATGCTTCATGTCAGAGATGAATCTGCTAAAATCACAAAATATACTATTTTCATGCAGACTTATAAAATGAAAGCCAAGTCAGAGTCATACTTTCTGTCTAACAAGTAAATTCATGCCACTTAAATACAATAATGATAGAGATTAATTAAATTAGATTGTAGAAAATGAGTTAATGATCATAGTATTAGTATATATTTTACAATTTAGATAAATAAACTCAAATTCCAATGGGTATATTCTCCAAAAATAAAATTTCCATCCTTGCAATTCCCCATAACAAATGTATACATAAAATAAGCTTTACAATAATCAAAGCCTTGAGTAAATGTTACATTCCATAGGAGATAATATAATTGATTTGAAATATAAAGCAGATCACAGGAGAGCTTACTGCTTTTCTCAGAAAGAAAAAGAAAATCCAACCAGAAATTCAATTTTATAATGACAAAATACAAGCTATGTATAAACACCAGCTACATAACTTGACTGCTTACTATTATTTATTTGTTGAGTATTTTATAGCAACTGATTTAAAACCATATTTTGACATTTTTTTCTGAGCAAGAGTGAGACGCCATCTCCATAAAAAATAGAAAAATTAGCTGAGTGCAGGAGGATCACCTGAGCCCAGGAGTTCGGGGTTGCAGTGAGATACAATGATGATGCCACCGCACTCTAGCCCAGGCGACAGAGTGAGACCCTGTCGCAAAAACAAAACAAAGCAAAATAAACACCTGGCCTTCACACCATCCAGGCTAACTCTTTTTCTTTTTTTTTCTTTTTTTAAAGTCATGAATATTCATCAATATTCTCTCCTATTCTTTAAAACATCAGTTAATGTCTAATGTAGTTTCCAGACTTATCAAATAAAAATATAAGATGCACAGTTAAATTTGAATTTCACATAAACAACAAATAATTTTTTAGTGTAAGTATGTTCCATGCACTATTTGGGACATAGTTATACTATAAAATTATTGTTTATCTGAAATTCAAATTTACTGCATGTCCTACATTTTTTCTGGCAATTCTAGTCTAAAACAGAGCATCACATTCTCAAAATCAATTGTTTTAGCAACCTTCTTTTCTTCTCGTCAAATACCCTGGTGTCTTGTGGCCTATGATTACAGCTATAATTTTAATCCAGACTGAATCAAGGCAATTGGGATTTATATATTTTTATTGCACAAAATTATGTTATAGAGTAAGTTGTTTAACTGGCTAGATCTTGTCACTGACGCCTTCTTGAAGATTGGGTTCTTAGGGTTATTTATACTTAAACACTATTTAGAGCAGATACACAGCATTCCCCATTCCAGACTACCATTTTGCGCACAAGTGAAAAGGCATTCTCTCTTTATGCTACTTCAAAGATTAATGGTTTTTGACCCTTACTCAGAATCCTGTGTTTAATAGTCAACTCTCTTCCTGCTCATTCTCAATCTCTCTCTCTGTCTCTCTTTCTCTCTTTTTCTTTCACACACACACACACACACACACACACACACACACACATACACAAACACACACTTCCTGACACATCACACACTTGGGGGATTATAATAAACCTGTTACAATTTCAACCAAGCTAGTTCCTAAAGCCACAGAAGTATTAAGTCACTGAGTACTATTTGAAGATATGATATGATTTGTATGACCTGTGTGATTTTTAAATATTTGTTACTAAGTATTTCAATAGAATAACAAGTAAATTTATTTTTTTAGAATGTGTACATGAACCTCTTACCAAAGGTGTTTTATTAGAATGGCAATTGACTATTTTCTAATCTGTTATTATAATGGTTTTAGCCTGTGAAACAAATCCAGGCATTATTCTGAAATAGTGAGTAACATTTGAAATAAAGAAGCTTGAACCTGAGCTTAGAAATATATTCTTGGACAGTCAAGTGTCATTTGTTTTAGATTTTGTTCATAAGAGGGAATGTTCTATTTTTTAATATTCCTCAATAATGGTTGATTTTCTTTAATTTGTCTTCTGCCAAAGAAAAGTAATACTATGGCTGGGCATGGTGGCTCACGATTATAATCCCAGCGCTTTGAGAGACTGAGGCAGGAGGATTGTTTGAGGCCAGGAGTTCAAGACCAGTCTGGGCACTATAGTGAGACCCCATCTCTACAAAAATAAAAATAAATAGCAAAATAAAAAGTAAAAGTAGTGCTTAAAACAAAGAATATAGATTTCTCTAACTCTTTTATATATGTAGTTATATTAGGTTAATTTTTAAGAGAATATGTAAATAAAATTTTCTCTTCCTCAACATTTTATCTGGATTATTTCAATAAATCAGGCAAATAGGACAACATATTTTTTTGTAAAATATCAAAAATTCTGAAGCTGCTCAGGCATTGTTTAGACATACACTAGATCTTCAAGTGAAGAAGACTGTTTTATAATGTAACTGTATTAAATAATAGCATATCAAATTCTCAGTAGTCAGTGAATGTAGAGACTGAAAGGTCAGTTAGTTGGTCATTATTCTAATGCCAGGGACTAGTTAGTTGGCCATTTACTCTAATTTCATATTTGAAAGGCTAAGAAATTCATAAACATTCAGGTGTTAAAATTCATGCAGTGAAGAAAAGGCTTGCAATTTTAATTATCATCAGAAAATATTTATTAAGCATTGCCCAATATATTGTATCCTGCTTGATATAACTGTCTAGTTAGCCAGGTCAGCCCTTATGGATTTAGATGCAAAAACTATTTTGTCAAGAAACGATGCTTACACAAGGATTAACTTAATAACAGAAACATCTAAGAAGATAAGGATATTAATATTTAAAATATTGTTAAAATAGATTACTTTCTTCTAAAAATGTAGATTCTTTTTATGGTTACAAGAGTAATACAAACTTATAGAAGAAAATTTGGAAAATATAGAAAGTGTAAAGATTAAAATGAAAAATTCTTACTCCAACACTTTTTTAGAAATCTCTTGCTTTTTGATATATGTTTCTGATCTTCTAAACATTGGTATTTTTACAACACTGGGATCATGTTAGATGTTGTTTTTTATAAGAGGATAATTCAAATTAAAAAAAACAGTAGCCAGGCACCATGATGTACATTTGTAGTTCTAGGTACTTGGGAAGCTGAGTCCAGGAGTTCAAGGCTACAGTGCACTATGATCATGCCTGTCAATAGCCACTCACTCCAGCCTGGGCAACATAGTGAGACCCCATCTCTAAAAATATTCTTTGTTAAATTTTGAAAAATTTAAAAGACACTGGGTGAAGTAAGGAGAAAATTAGCTCTAACTGAAGAAATGTTAAGATGCAAAACAAGTCTGATGAAATGACATAAAAATACAGGAAGAAGAAACAAATATAAAACACATAAAAGAGAAATTAAAAGACATAGAGTAATTGAAAAGGTCAGTAACAACATTCAAAGAGACAGGAGATAAATACTTTCTCAGGGTCGTTGAAAATACCAAAATATAGATTAACAATCAATATTAAGCTAAATAAAAATATTTTAATCACAACTATACACATCATAGTAATGCAAAAGAACAACACTTAAGATCTCATTCAAGGAATTACAAAACACAGTGGAAAGCCTCAAGAATAATGTAGATCAAACAGAAGAAAGAATCTGAGAGATTAAAGATAATACCTTTAAATTAAACAAGTCAGTTGCTGAGATAGAGCGGAGAAATAAAAGAGGAAAGCCTACAAGAAATGTGGGATTATGTGAAGAGGCCTAATATGAGAATTATACACATCCCGGTGGGTGAAGAAGAAAATATACTATTTGAGGATATAATGGAGGAAAATTTCCTAGAAATCTAGATATCCAGGTACAAGAAGCTCAAAGAACTCCTGGGAGATTCATTGCAAACAGGAACACACCACAACACATAGTCATCAGACTCACCAAAATAAACATGAAAGAGGTCCTCCTTTGAGCTGTAAGATGAAAAAAGCAGGTAACCTACAAAGAAAAACACATCAGACTAACTGCAAAATTCTCAATTGAGACCTCACAAACCAAAAGAGATGGGGGTCCAATTCTCAGTCTTCTCTAATAGCATAATGCCCAGCCTAGAATCTTGTATCCTGCAAAATTAAGTTTCTTATATGAAAGAGAAATAAAGACCCTTTTAGAGAAGCAAAAACTGAGGGAAGTCATCAAGACAAGACCTGCCCTCCAGGAAGTACTCAGAACAGCGTTATACACAGATCAACACAATAAACACTCAGCAGTGTAAAATCATCCAAAAGCTAAAGGTCAAAGGCCAGATACCACAATAGTTCAAAAGAGAAAACAAAGCAACAAAGTTCAACTCAATAGGATAAACAGAAATCTTCCCCACTTATCGATGGTTTCAATAAATGTGAGTAGCTTGAACTGCCCACTAGGCTAGCCAAATGGATAAATATACACAAACCAAGTATTTGCTATCTTCAGGAAGCACATCTAACTCACAAGGATGCATTCAGACACAAAGTGAAAGGGTAAAAAACAATATTCCATGCAAATGGAAACCAAAAGAAAGTTGGTGTAGCAGTTCTGATTTCAGATAACTTAGTCTTCAAACCAACAAAAGTAATGAAAGACAAAGATGGTCACTATATAATGGTGAAGGGTACAATTCAACAAGAAGACATAACAATTGTAAATATTTATGCACCTAACTTAGGTACACCCAGATTCATAAAGCAAATCCTACTTGATCTAAACAAAATGATAAACAGCAGCACTGTAATAGCCAAGGACTTCAACACCCCTCTGACAGAACAGGACAGATCCTCCAAACAGAAAATAAACAAAGAAACAATGGACTTAAACAGAACTCTAAAACAAATGGGCCTGACTGACATTTCCAGAGCATTCTACCCCCAAACCACTGAATGTATGTTTTTTCTCATCAGCTCATGGGACATTCTCTAAGACTGACCATATCCTAGGCCACAAAGCATGTCTAACAAAGTAAAAAAAAATAAAAAGCTTCCCATACATCTTTTCATACCATAATGGAATAAAATTAGAAATCAATTCCAACAGAAACTCTCATCTCTACACAAAGTCATGGAAACTAAACCACCTTCTGCTAAACGATTATTGGGTTAAGAAGAAAATTAAGACAAAAATAAAAAGATTCTTTGAGCAAAATGATAAAGGAGACACAAGTTATCAAAATCTATGGGACACAGCTAAAGCAGTCCTGTGAGGAAAATGTATATCCATAATACCTACATCTAAAAGACAGAAAGATCACAAACCAACAATTTAATGAATCATCTCAAAGAACTGGAAAAGGATGAGCAAACCAACCCTAAACCCAGCAGAAGAAAAGAAATAACAAAGAATAGAGCAGAACTAAATGAAATCAATAACAAAAAAACTATATGGAAGACTAATAAAACAAAAAGTTGGTTCTTTGAACAAATAAACTAGTACAACCACTATGGTAAGTAGTATGGAGACTCAAATAACTAAAAGTAGAACTACCATTTGATCCAGCAATCCCATTACTGGGCATCTACCCAAAGGAAAAAGAGACGTTTCATAAAAAAGACATCTGCACTTGAAT
>CAUYRT010063093.1:0-52549 GCA_963574885.1 Lepilemur ruficaudatus | reverse complement strand
ACTGTCTTCTGCCATACGCGAACTGCTCACAGCAGGAAGCGATTATTCACCTGCCAGTTTGGCCCAGAAACAAAGAACTGCACAGGGCAGGTGGGAGGGGGTCGGCTATCCCCTTTATAAAAACCCTCACTAAAGCCCCTTTTGTGCTGACTCTCTTTTCAAACTCAGCCCCCCGCACCCGGGTGAATAAACCAGCCGTGTTGCTCCCACGTATCCTGTGTGTGAAACGTGTCCTTTGGTCATTCACCCTTTCACATGTGACCAGTCAAAATAACTGATGCTTTTATTTATTTATTTATTTATTTATTTATTTATTTATTTTTGAGACAGAATCTCACTCTGTTGCCCAGGCTGTAGAGTGCCATGGCTTCAGCCTAGCTCACAGCAACCTCAAACTCCTGGGTTCAAGCGATCCTTCTGCCTCAGCCTCCTGAGTAGCTGGGACTACAGGCATGTGCCACCATGCCCGGCTAACTTTTTACATATATTTTTTAGTTGGCCAATTAATTTCTTTCTATTTTATAGTAGAGACAGGGTCTCGCTCATGCTCAGGCTGGTCTCGAACTCCTGACCTTGAGCTATCCATCCGGAGGCCTGTAATCCTGGCCTCCCAGAGTGCTAGGATTACAGGCGTGAGCCACCGCGCCCGGCAATGGTTTTATATTTTTAATTTAAAATTCCACTTGTTCATTGTTGATATACAAGAAAGCAATGTGGAGTCAAGCTAGAATTTTAGGGCAAAGAACTGACATAGCTGAATTTTGTTTTCAAACCAGAACTCTGGTTGATGTTCAGAATGGATTGAAGGAGAACAGGTACTTGGGGCAGGGGGGCAGGGAGGAAGACAGGGGACACTAATCAGAAAGTCTCACCACCTAGGGCAGCACATCTCAAACTTGGACATGTATACACCTCTCCTAGCGACTGTGTTAAAGTCTAGCGACTGTGTTAAAGACTATACTATAGTAGAGTGGAGTCCAGGATTTAGCAGTTCTAACACGCCCCCAGGTGATGCCAATGCTGCAGTTCTCAGACAATACTGAGCCAGCAGGAACTAGGAGAGAGGGGATGAGTCTCTGAGCTCAGGCAGAGACAGTGGGGGAGGCAGGTTCTAGAGATAGATATATTTGTCTTGTCTCTATTGTCCCCCCTGCACTGTATCAGAAATAGGTCCAGAGCAGGAACGGGGAGTTGAAGGAATCAGCGTGAGCGCATGAATACAGAGAGGGGGGGGGCGGGAGAGAAGAGAATAGAGAGGAGAGAGAGGAGAGAGAGGGGGAGAGAGAGAGAGCGAGAGCGAGCGCGCGAGCGAGCCCCCTTGGTACCTTTAGTTGACCTGAGACGCATCATCAGAGTCAGGAACCAAGGAAAACCTGCCAGTTTCCCCTAACCAATGGGCTGTGCCTGCTGAATTTGTCCTGCATCCTGGTCCTTGGCTACACTGACCTGAAGGATATCCTTGGTTGCCCATTGGGCATGTGTCAGGTGCCTCTTCTAAACCTCTTCTCTCCTTCCCAAGGTCATCAAAAGGAGCAGTGGATTGGGGGTACATAAGTACCTGCACATCCTGTGGGATCTTCATTTTGCTTTCTAGACTGCAGCTTCTCAGCTATGAAAAGAGATGGTTGGACTAGAAGATGCCTGTGGTCGTATTTCCCTAATCCCACCACCTGAGCTCTACCCTCAGCCTTTGAAAGCCCTTCCCCCTTGTTCCCAAAGATAGACCTTGGACTTCTGCGACTACCGAAACGAAACGCATTGCAAGTATTTCACTAAACGAAAGCAGTCAGGGAGCCTCTTCTAGAATGTTTCTGCCATTGTTTCCAGCCAGTTCTCAGGGTGGGCATGGAGGAAGTGTCCTCTCCAGCAAGCGTGCATGTCCCCTGCAAGCCTCCCGCCTAGTTCTTCTGACTATGCGTCTCACCAACACACACTCTCTGCTGGGGAGCTTGGGGCCTCCGCTTCACTGTGATACGGAACAGTAACACCACAGTTGTCTTGCTAGAAGACAAAGTGAGGCATAAAGAAGTTCCCTTGTGGGGAAAATTAGGGCACAGTCAGGGTTTCTTACTCCTGGTGTTCCTTCTGTTCTTTACCTCAGAAAAATTCCACCAAAATTATTAAAGCATTCATTAACATAACTTCAGTTTCCTAAAATCCTAGTCCATTGGGGGGTCTAATTCAAACATGTTTGTAAAAACTGACTGAAGTTAATTTCTTAAGACATCAAAAAGATAAGACCAAAAAAAAGTCTTAGTAAAGTTGTTAGTAGACAACTTTTTCAGACACAAGGCACAATCTGATCTAATTTAAGTATTATCCACATCATTCCATTCCCTGTCCGAGCACAAGTTTGCTGGGACCACACCCACGGGAGGGACAATCACCGCCAGGTGTCAAGCAGGTAAGGTCAGCGACTGGAGTGGGTTGAGTGTGAGGGAGCACCACGGTGGCCCTCGTCAGGGTCTCTGCGCAGGGGAGACCGAGGGGCTGCGGGACTGGGAGACGCATGGCCCAGCTGCCACTCAATCCAGCCACGGACCACTGCAAAGCCAACCCAGCCACGGACCACCGCAAAGCAGGCCCACGGCTGCTGTACCTCCCTACTCCGCAAGAGAAATATGACCGGATCTTTGACATGAAGTCTCCAAACTTATTTTTAATGCTATTTATTCATAATTTTAAAAATATCAAGGACATAATTTTAAAAGTATGCATATATACCAAGATAAACATGTGTCTGGACCAGATGTGCCCTTGATGGCTAAGCTGCGGCCTCCTGTACAAAGCAAAGCCGCTTCCCAAGGAATTTACAGCCCGTCAAGGCTTCCATGCGCCTCCAGAGCAAGTTTTCACCCTGTTACTGATTTAAAGATCCTGTGGTCTGCTCCCCTTGACGGACCCAGTGTATGTCTTAGATTTCCCCGACAAACGCTCCGTCCCCGTCAAATGCCTCCTGTGTTATCTGTGAGCACGTCATTTGCTCTGCCACCTCTGTCCGTCCCTCTGCAATGTCCTTTCTTCTTCCTTCCAAGCATGAGATACCATCACATCCCACCTTTATACCCCATGTTCCCTGACCCCCTTGGTGACTGCGTCTGGTATTACCTGCACCGAACAATTCAGCACGTGGTCATACACTACTGCATACTTAAACGAATTGTTTCCTGTGGATTCACGAGATTTCTGATGAGGCTGTGAGTTTTGGAGGGAACGGGCCAGGTTTTGTTGGCTACTCATAAGATCTCATGTGTTTTAAGTAGGTTAACAGGAATCCCCATGGACCACAAGATACAAAGCCACCTGGGCCACGGGCCATGAGGCACACTACCTTCATTAATATAAAAAGAACAGCCACTGCTGACTGGACATTCCTTAAACTGGGAAGGAGAAGAGTTGCCCCGCCTAATGAGAAGTATCTAGTTAATAAAGTACCAATAACAGCGTTCCCATCCTTAAAATTCCTCTGTTTTATTTCCCTCTGGAGTCATTTGACACGTGACAGGCCTAAAGCTTACCTGGGGACTTTCCCAACCGAACCCAGGAGAGGCAATCTCAGGCCCAGCCTGCAGTTCCTGGGAGGCCATGGCAGTTGTCTCTGATCCATGAACCACCTTAACCCCAGGCCAAACAGGACCCACACTCTTCCCAAACAATGACCCGACTCCCAGAGGAGCCCTCAACCAACACCCCCACCTGAAGTCCTGGGCTGTACATTTTCCTAGGTCAGCCTGAGTCCTCTGTAACCACCACCAGAAAACCCTGAGCCACACATGTCCATCCTGACCTTGGGAACCAAACACCTGCTATGTTTTTATCTGTCCAGCTAGGACATGACATTCATCCAGAAAGCCCTGGACTGTGGGATACAAACCCACCATACGCTAGGGGAACAGCCAGAGACAGGGGGAAGACCCCACGAGTGTGCTCCTTCTCCCAGCAGGAACTTGGTCTGGGCTAGACGACGACTGTTTTAATGTTCCTACTCTGAGCGAACGCGACTCACCTACGGCCTGGGGCTGTAACTGGGCTTTTTCTGTGGACTGTGTTCGGCTGTGCTGGCAGGCGGGCAGGGCCTTCACTGTATTCCCATAAAGTATTTAATTCAAGAAGCTTAATTAATGTTGATTTCTACAAACAAGTGCTGTTCAGAGAATGATAATGACACACTTACTGAGATTATGAGTAAAATAAAAACAAACACTACCTTCGAAAGTAAAGACAGACAGACATATACACACCCACAGTCTTTTCTACATACTGCCAAAGAAACAGAGGTGCATTTTTGCTCAGATGTACCCACTGTGAACTATAAAACCTGCTTTTATTCATCCACCTACAGCTGTCTCTCCCTGACCTTTCTGCCAACGTTAAGGCCAGGTGAGTGTGAACTAAGACAAGAGACAGAGAGGACGGGGCAGGGGCGTGAACAGGACGCAGGAGCCTGCCAGGTGGATTTTCATCAGCTCGAGGATGCCCAGCGCTCAGACTTGGCTCACGGCCGCGGCAGGGTCGGACCCTGCAGGCTCCACAGAGCTGCTCCTTTGTTCATATTCTAATGTGTTCTGCAGCACAGAACAGAAGCTACACTGTTATGCCGGAACATTTCATGAACCTCAGGTCTTTTATCTGAAACCGAAGCCTCAATGACTTCTTTTATCCCTAGCCTGCCGGCTAGCCCCGTCCAGGGCCTGTGTGAGGAGGAGAAAGGCCGTGCTGTCCCGCGGGCAGGCGTCAGTGAGTGCCACAGCACCAGGATTGCAGCGGGCAGAGGGTGACTTCAGAAGGCAGCTCTTCCGGAGACAGCGGCTTGGGAGCCAGGTCTGCCTGGGACCCGCCCTGGTCGCATGCTGCTGGGTGGCCCAGAGCAGGGCCACCCCCTTCCACCTTGTGTCCTAGTGGGTGGCTGGCAGGTGGGCAGCTTCCATTCCAGTGGTTAAGATGAATTTACCCAAAGTAAACCCTTCTGCCTAAAACCAAGAATCCAGTTTCTTTGCCCAGAAGGTCAAAATCAGGGTTTTTATGATCCAAGTTCCTTCTCCTTCCCTCATGAGATTCCTGTCTTCTCTTGGAACCATTAGGTATTAATCATTCAGTACCTTTCTTTCTATAGTACCAAAGACTCTACACAAGCCTGAAAGAAACAAACAAAATGAACAGCACTGTTCCCTAAGAAAGCTGTGGCATCACCAGTGAGTGATTAGCATGAAACTGGGGAGAGCCCAGCCCAGCAGAACGCACAGAGTGTCCCAGGAACAGCTGTGAGGGGCGCGGTTCTGTCTGCAGGGCCCCTCGTCCCTGGCTACCCCGCTGCTGTCTCCAAGGCCGCCACTCCATCAAGTTCCCGGCGCCCCAGCGCTCTCCCTTGCTCCAGGCCAGTGACTCTCACAGTGTGGTCCCTGGGTCAGCAACATCAGCATTCTCCTCTGCAAACTTGTAAGAAATGCAAACTCTTGGAATACCCCAGACCCTGTGAATTTGAAAGGATTTGCTATTTGATGCACAAAATGTTGGCACACCACTATCTGGGTCTTTTCCTCCCTCCTTCTCCCCAGTAAAAAGGAAAAGCATGCTACACTCCTTCCCAGCGTCGATGACCAAGCTTTCATGAGATGCCGTGTTATGCGCATCACATCACTGCCTCATTCCCGTCCCTGCACAGCAGAGGCACATGAGCAATCAGAGTGAGGGCATGACCAGTGCTCACTGCTGTTGTCACCTGTACACAGCCTTGCCCAGACCTCAGTCATGGGTCTGATTCCCACAGGCACTTGTTTATGCTGGGCCCCCCTGAGGCTGCAAAGGGCAGTCCCCAAGCTAGGACAGACACTGGTCTCACACAGGCCCACTCAGAACCAGCCCGTCAGAGAGCCCAGAGAGTACAGCCAACCACTGGGACAGCCTGAAAGTGCTGCACACTAACTGTGACAGCATACGTAGGATCTACAGGACTTTCCCAAAACATCTCAGATTTGCTGTTTTACCAATAATGACATTCCCACACAGTCCGCAAACAAGCTTCTTTTAACCAGGTCAGCCTGGACAGGAGGAGGTGAACATAGCTGTGAGGCAACAGTGGCCAGCGAAGAGGAAGACAGCAGTCACGATGGCTGTGGCAGGTGTCCTAGCAGCAGTCTTAGTGAGCACCCTGGCTGCCCAAGAAGGTGTGGTAGAGAAATGAAGTCAGCACAGGGCAGAGGATGGGGGAGTGGGAAGGGCGCAGTGTACAGCACAGGGTGAGGCCCCAAGCCGGGGAAGCCCGTGCCAGTCATCCCTGCACCCTGCACGCAGAGGAGAGCATCAAGAAGCCGTGGTCCCTAAGCTACAGCAAGGAGGCGGAAGAGCCATTACTGACCAAGTAATTCATCTCCCAGCCCACATTCCTATGGCTTCTCTGTTGTCAAAGTGTATTCTTTAAAAGCAATACTGCACAGAATAACAGTAGTATTGACAGATTTAAGATTGGGATTTTGACTATCTGAGAGTGACCCATTTCCTAAGTCATTCAACAAATATTTCTAGAGCTCATGCTCTAGGCAGCCAGGCAGGGTGCAAAGTGACTTCATGCATACCTCGCGGAGCTCGTGGCCCATGTCCCAGGAGGTGTGCTGCTCTGCTGGGGCAAAGATGTGAGTTATACCCCGTGAGGACTGTGCCCCAGCACTGCGCTGCTGAGGGAGCAGCCGAAGGGCGGGAACCTGTATCTCAACCTCACAGTTTTATCTGCTAACCATCCTTATACACATTGGCCAAGTGCTGCAAACGTTATTTCTTGTGAAATATGACCCTTAGCGAGAGATTCAACTTGAGGGTGAGAATCCACAGGAAACTCTTTTTTCTCTATGAAAATGTGATTCTGGTGAAAGTCAGAAACAAACATTTCTGCAACCTCCTGTTCGGAGATCTGCAAAGGTCTGCAGGTACACCCTGCGATGCCAAGGGCTTCTGCGTGCTGCTGTCGCAAGAGTGCAGCCACGCCAGAGGGAGCTTATGCGCAAGTGCTTCTGATCCCCAGACCTGTGGGACCTAAGTCCGGACAAGGAGAAATAAAGCTCAATATTGTGAATGCCATTGCAAATAGTTCCACTATTTTTTCTAGTTTTTTACTGTGCAAAATATATATAACAAATTTTGCCATTTTAACCATTTTAAGTATACAATTCAGTGGCATTCATTAAGTTCACATTGTTGTGTAACATTTACCATTATTGGTTTCCAAATCTCTTCGATCACCCAGAACCAAAACTCTGTAACCATTAAGCCCTTAAGTCCCCCCACCCCCCAGTTCCTAGTAACCTCTAATCTCCTTCCTGTCTCTATGAATTTGCCTATTCTAGATATTGGATATAATTGAAATCATATATTTGTCTTTTTTGCCATTGGCTTCTTTCACTTTCACGTGTTTCCAAGTTTTTCCATGCTGTAGCATGTATAAGAACTTCACTCCTTTCTATGGCTGAATAATATTTCAGCATATGGATATACCACATTATTGACCTATTCATCAGCTGATAGACATTTAGGCTATTTCTGCCCTTTGGCTATTGTTAATAATGCTGTAATAAACACTGGTGTACAACTATCTTTCAGTCCCTGTTTTCAATCTTTTGGGGTACACATTTAGGAGTGAAATTGCTAGGTCATAGGGTAATTCTATGCTTAGCTTTTTGAGGAATCACCAAACTTTTTTCCACATTAGCTACACAATTTTATATTCCCATCAGCAATTAAAAAAGGTTCCCATTTCTCCACATCCTTGCCAGTGCTTATTATTTTCCAACTTTTTAATTTAGCCCCTCTAGCAGGTGTAAGCGGTATCTCATTGTGGTTTTGATGTGCATTACCGAAATGGCCAAGGATATTGGGTCTCTTTCCATATGTTTTTTGGCCATTTGCATACCTTCTTTGAAGTAATGTCTATTCAAGTCCTTTGCTCATTTTTCAGTTGGGTCGTTCTTGTGCTGTTGACTTTTAGTAGTCTTTACATTTTCTGAATATTAAACCCTTATCAGATATATGATTTGCAAATATTTTCTCCCATTATGTCTTTTTACTTTCTCAGTGTCTTTGGATGCACGAAAATTTTTAATTTTGATGACATCAGATGCATCTGTTTTTTTTTTTCTTTTGCTGCTCATACTTTTGATGTCATGTCTAAGAATACACTGCCAGATCCAAGGTCATGAAAACTTACCCCTATGTCTTATCCTAAGAGTTTTAAGGTTTTAGCTCATATATTTAAGTGACTGATGCATTTGAAGTTAATTTTTGTATCTGATGTGAGATAAGGGTCCAACTTCATTCTTTGCATGTGGAAATCCAGTTATTCCCACAACATTTGCTGAAAAGACTATTCTTTCCCATTGAATGGACTTGGCACCCTTGTCAAAAACCAGTTGCCATCGATGTATGAATATATATTTTTAGACTCTCAATTCTATTCCCTCAGTCCACACATCTATCCTTATGCCTGTTCCACACTGTTTTGATTACTGTATCTTTGTAAATTTTGAATTTGGGAAGTGTGAGTCCTCTAACTTTGTTCTTTTTCAAGATTGTTTTGGCTGTCTAGAGTGCCTTACAATTCTATATGAATTTGAGGATCAGCTTTTGCATTTTTGCAAAAAAAAAAAAAAAGGCTATTAGAATTTTGATAGAGATCACAATGAATCATAGATTGCTTTCGGTAATATTGACATCTTAGCAATAGTAAGTCTTCCTACCCATGAATATGAAATGTCTTTCTGTTAGGGACAGAAAAACAAGAGATAATGGAATGGGAGCAGAAAAGCAAGAAGGAGGAAACAGTTAAAGAAAAACAATAAGAAGGAAATAGTTACAGAAAAATAACCAGGGAAAACAGTTATTTCAGTCTTAAAGAATGGGTTAATTAGACCACAGAACAGTAATCACTAATCAGAAGATAGGAAACCACCACAGACGGTGACTTTCCCCATCACGCGTATAGGAGAAAGGAATGTCTGGAACATAACCTTTAAGTTATGTCCATACCTGGAAAAATCCAGACCCCAAAACTCATGACATATTGTCATAAGTAATTATAACTGACCTGTAGGTCAACATACACTACTAGCATATAAAAGGAGAAACACGGAAGAAGACAGCGTCATCTCCACTCCCAGAGACAGACCCATTTCCCCTTAGGAAATGTACTTTCGCTCTGCACCCTTAAAATTTTCTTACAATAAATTCTTCACACATACTTGCTGAGTGTCTGTCATCTCTCTCTGTTGCGTGTGCCAAGACTTGTGATTCTTCCAAGCCAGGAATCCAAGAACTGGGGAAATACTCAAAGTCCAGCCATGGGCAGGACCATGACACTAGCACCATAAAATTATACAGGATCTAAGTTTCCCTACATTTATTTTGTCCTATGAGTCTTTTTAAAAAACCCTTCATAATAGCTGTTGTTACTAACAAAATTATAAGTTCAGTCATATCAAAAAATAGAAAATAATATTAGAAGATTACGTATATTCCTTGATATAAGGGATAATAAATAAGAATGAAAACTCTAGGTATTCTTCATTGTAATGAGCAATTAGATACCAAGATAAGACGATTTAAACTGACAAAAGGATAATTTTCATTGGTGATGCTTCATATAGTTCAGTGACCAGCCTAGCATAACTCTGAAATCCTGTACAACCTTATTCTACTTATTTCTAAGATTTAGATGTGGAGAAACTAGATACTTTTTATTCCCATTTTTTTTTTTTGTCCTGGAAAGAGTCTTCTGGGGACTTGTGTATCCCAAACAAAATAGGGCTGATTCTTAGCCAGTAACAGCATGGTGTCAAAGAGAAAGAAGCTTAAATCAGGCGTCTCTCAAACAAGTAACAATGAAGGCTATATCGCAGAGCAGAAAGTTCCATCCAAATCTTATTTACTTGCCTCTCTTCTCAAATCCCTCACCTTTCTTGTCTTCCCTCAACTCAGACAGTCAAGCCAGCAGCAGGGATGAGGGGTGGAGAGGAGGTAGCTCTTCTGCCTGCTCCTCCTTGGATTTTAGCTCATCTCCTTTTTCCCTTTTCTGTCTTGGGATCTATTCTATCTACTCTTCTGTGAGTAGCTCCATGTTCTTGCTTATAGACATATACATATATGTAACCTCCTTCCAATTGCCCAATTCCCATCATCTGTAACCTCAGTAAGAACAACAGAAGGCCCAGGAGTTAAGCAGAGAGATCTAAGGAACTTCCTGAAAGTGAGGAGTAGACAAAGAGGCTGGAGGCTCTAAGACAACCAGCAGGGGTGTCTGTCCAGAAATGTGTTCTTCTACCTTGGGCTCATGGACAGGGCGTGATAAATGTTATGGAGTAAATAAATAACTGGATAAAGAGACAAATGTTTATACACTAATATTTTAATCCCTAACACTCTTGTGTCTTTAACTTTTATACTGCGGAGGCAATATATGTAGGTCTCTCAGATTTTATTGTGAGGAATTTGAAACATTGAACAGAACAGGAAGGTGGAAGGGTAAAATGGGAGGCCAAGAGTTCTTGGAGAACTTGTCTGCCAAGCAGTAAACATAAGTTTCCGGATCAGGTTCAAAAATGAAACGAGATCATTAGGAGCCCTTTCAGAGTTGAAAATGGGGCAAGATTCCAAAATAAAAATGTAACAGGCATCTTTTTATAGATAACGAAAATACATAGGAGTCATATAGTATTGAAATCAAATCCAATAACAATAGAGATCTCAATGTTTTAAAAGTGTGTAGGATACTTCCCACTTTAGACTTACACGGAAACCTCAAGTCACTGTATGATTATCTTTCCACAATAAGTGCAAATTGTGAATTTATATGCACAATTGGGTGCATTGGGCTATCTTTTGGCTTATATTTCTACATCGCATGTCAGGTGTGCCTGTGTGCCTTGATGTATTATTTTTTTAAGTCAGAAACTAAAAATCTATGTTAAATTTTCAAAAAACTAGATTAAATCTACATTGAAATCTAGATTAGTGAAAATAGAACTATTGAGGTAACTGTTCACATTATAAGTCATTTCTCAGTTGTCAACAGAAGGGTACAGAGAATTTAAGATGGTGAGCTTATTGGTTTTAAAATTTGATTCAACTACAGGGAGCTTAGAAGGAACCCACCTTCCTTTTAATTGTGTCTGTATGATTTTACTCTGTAGTGAAAGAAGCATATTGCCAACCCTCTTCAATTTCTAGCATTTCTTCCATGCCTTTGGCAATTTATAATTGTAATGAGCGTTCTCTTTTAAACCATTTTCATACTTTGATACATTGCAATTTAGGCTGAGGTTAAGTGGAGTCTACTGAAAATATTTATGATTAAACATTTCACTGGGTATAACAAAATATAAATTTCCAGTTTTACTTTTAGAAAAGAGCCCTAATAAATGAGGGGGAAAATGCAATTTGCTCTGCTACCAACTCACTGATGAAGAGAGCAATGCTAGAGGTTGTTCACAACACAGAAAAAAAGTAATGAAGTTATTGTTTCTCCTTTTCAAATAAACATTGAGGCAGAGAATGCCAAGAATCCTGGGAAAACACACACAAAAAATCTTTCTATTATTCATTTAGGAAAGGACAGAGTGGAATTATAAAGTGACACAATGGAAGCCTCCAGAGAAATCTATGCGTAGAGAGAAAAACTATATATATAGGATGTCTATGTTCTTTGATGATAGAAATCTCAAAGGAAATACTCTCCTTGATTTGGGAAAGAGCATAAGAGCATGTATTTGGTATCTTTCCAGGATTCTAGCACTCTTATTTCAAAGGTATGAAGTAAATCATATCACACAGCTGTCAAAAAAAGATTAAGATTTTAATTTTATGTTAGCTGGCTTACTGCTTAATAAAAATCATTTACCAGAGTTTGTCTTTGAAACAACGCGCAACTACTAAAATATATTAATGCCAGCTTCAAGAGTCAACCTTACGAGGATTGTAACTCCAAGGATGTAACTCCATGGACTAACACAGTACCTGGCACTAAAGCATTTGGGTTGAGTTGGCTCTGCCTATTATGCCAGGGACTGTGTAAAATACGTTCTCATTCCTAATCTCAGGTGATCTTTACTGTAACTTGATGAAACAAGCAAGTATTTCTCTTTCAAATTACCATCACAGTTGTTCTGATTATAACCTCAAAATGCAGGTACTGTTCATACCCATTCTATTGATCATCATCAGACACAGCCAGGATGTATCCAAGCTGACAATTAAACACAACTCTGTCTGTCTCTAAAGCTGATTGCTTAGCATTTGTGGATGGAACCAAATTATAAAATATTGTAAACATGGAAGAAACTAAATTGTAATAATCCATTTCCTTTTTGGGGTTAAGTTTCTGTACACTAACTCTCTGTGCATTTTATAAAAACAGGCAACATGTATTTCTAAGTACATTTTTATCCATGAAATAGAGAACTTTAACCAATGACTTAAGAGTAGTTGTCTGAGTAATTAAATTCAGTTATACTTAGAATGCTTTTTTTCCCCCATTGCAAAATTGGGGGAAAAAAATAAATCTTTAGAACCAAAATGCAAAACATTTGTTGATTTTGGAAAGCTTGCAATACTATATTCTACCACATGTGGCAAATATTTCTCTTATTGACATCACTGAATCTATCCAGGATCATTTTTACCCCTAAAACAAATCCAGCTATGACTATCTAGTAATTTCCTTCTAACAAATAACATTCATCTAAATCTAATTATGGATTAGAAATCCATAGTCTGAAACCTAGATTTTAGCTGTCTGGGAAAATAGGAAACTATTTCTGATAAGTATATACCTCTTGCTATTCACTGGTGCCCATGTGAGAAGCAACCTGCCTATAGTCAGAGTTTCTGCCCTTGTGCGTTTCACTTGGGCACACCTATCTGAACAGTTTGTGTAGCATCGTCATAAATATGAGGCATCTTCCCCATTTAGCAGGTATACAGGTCTCTCCCTGTATGTGTTTCATTTATTACAGAAGACAATGGCCTTATGTTTTTACATGCCTGGTAATGTTTTAAACTGACAATTGTATTAAGCCACTAGTCAATATTTTAAAACAGAACATCCCAAACATATGTTCCAAATTTAAGGAAAATATGTCCAATCATTTTTACATGTTGCAATAACATAAAGATAGAAATTTAATTTTATTTACATAAATTATCTAGCATCCTTTTCATTTTATCTCTAGACACAGAATGATATTAAGAATTTTAAGACAGATGTGCATATAATTTATTCTCACAGTACCTCTCAAGTCCATGTTCATATGGAATGATTTTCCAAAATGATGGATAAAGAAAAAGCTGATGATAATATTCACAATATAAAATGAATCTCCCCTTTTATGAAAACAACCTTTAGAAATCCAATCTTCGAAACTCAGGCTAACACTTTCTGCAAATTTGTTTGTGAAAATCACACTGTGTAGACACCTCCATGTCATCAATAAGGCCTATAATTCAACACAAGCAAATAAATAAAAATAGATAAAATGAGTAAAAATAGAATTTTACTAGATTAGACATTTGCAAACTTTTTGTTTTCCCTGAACTGGAGGGTAGATGCTGCTGATGAGGCTCCTGGGAGAGAGAAGGACCCTGTCATGATCTGACTTTCCCCTCTTCTTTAGAATCCCACACTGAAAAATCTTCACAACAAGAAGAAAAATGAATTGTGTCCAGGGAATATAAACATGATACTGAGCACTTAAAATGATTTCTGAATGCCAAATTTAGAATTTTGGACAAATGTTGGGCAGGGGATATCTTTAAGGATGTATCTCCAGGAAGGGAAATTGGGACATGGTTTTTTGGTTTTGCTGTTGTTGTTGTTTTGGTTAGGTTTTATTTGGTTTTTTAGAGCTGAAAATCCAAAGTCTCTGTTGCATATTAGAAAATCAAAGACTGGCAACTACTAATTGTGTGATTGGCTGGTGATATTTGTGCTGATTATTTAGGCATTGTGTAGACAATGAGCTGCCTGTGCTTGTTTTTTTCCAGAAAGTGTTTTTTCTTGCTGTAAAAATGAGGCGTCAGTTACTTTAATTCTTACTTTATCAAAATTCAGATTTGTACCTACGTCATCAGGGTTGATCACTGGTTATGTCACTTCATGGGTTTAAGACCAATCAACTTACTTGAGTTGCTAGTTTTATGCTCTTGTTACAGACTATGAAATGCCATTTCCGAAGGGCTCAAATAGCTTTTTTGCACTAGAACCTTGGTTAATTTTTGCAGTTGCAAGGGAATCATATGAACATTTGATATGAATTACACAATTTAGATAAATCCAGTTCACAAAAAGCTATCACAGGTGAATTAAAGCACTTTCCTCTATTCACAAAATTTTTATTGACCACCAACATGGCAGTATTTGTGCTCAAAGCTGTGTATTGGTTACCTATTCCTGCGTAATGAACACCACACAATTTCAGTAGCATTTAACAATAAGCATGTATTTTTGACTTGTGTATATGGATTGTGTATGGTTAGGCTGATCTAGGTTGGGCATAGCTGGATTTATCCAAGCTGATGGTTGGGTCCAGATGTCTCTCAACATTTCTGAACTAGGTGACTACTCAGACCATGTTCTTCTCATGGTAATGGCAGAAGCAGCGTGTGATACAAGCACATTCCTTGCTTTTCCTTCTGTTATTTATGCTACATTGCATTGGCCAAAGCACGTCACATGGCCATGTCTGTAGTCAAAGGGTGAGGAAGTACACTGCCCACCAGGAGGCTGTGGCAAAGATATGGACGTGTAATGCTATTACAGGTGAATGAATAATTGAGTATAGCACTTGAAGCTATTACACTCGGGAAAGAAAATGAAACTTTTATAAAATGAAAATTGCTTTCTTGGAGATAATAAAGATCTTCCAGACTTCATCAATATACAGTTTATTGGTAATCAACTGTTTCCTATCATTCATTTCCTATGCATTCTCACGGGCTGCTCCTTCTCCTAGAGTCTCTTGCTCCTCTTTCTTAATTTGATACATTTTTACTCATCCTTTAAGTTCAGCACATGTATCAGCTTTCATAGAAGGTGCAAGCCTTCTAGCACAGCACTTTCCATGTTGTGTTGTAATGATCTATTTGTCAGCTTCCCCCAGAGGGCTGAGAACTCCTCTGAATCTTTTGTTCCTAGCACTGCATCTAGCAAGCACTCATTATATATTTATTAAAGGAAAAAATAAATAAAAATGAAAGAAGAAAGACAAAAAGACATAGTCTCTGCCTTCAAAGTTGATGCTTTATGCTCTAAAAATATTTATTTTCTTGATAGTTTCATGCAAGTGAATGTGAATGTGAATTATGAAATCAAATTATTTTCTTGCTGAAATGAAAATCATATAACTAAGTAGATTATTCATTAAAAATTTAGTACCCCATTATCTCCTTTAAAACAAGGTAACATGTATTTACTCCTCAAAAGTAATTTCATTTTTATTTTAGATAAAACCATAATATGTGTAGGAGATTAAAAATCATAGCCATTATGTATATAAACCTGAGCTTTGCTGTTAATCATATGTAGATTACTGAACTGTGATATTAGGAAGAAAATACAACATTTGATTATTATGAATGGTTGTTAAGGATCATTTGATAATATCTGGCATCACTCTTTTGAATTATAAAATGCGAATCATTGAAGCAATTAAATCACAACACTCAAATCTCATTAAAGAAGTATGAAAACAAACCTTAGAATGGCTCTATTAAGTAAGTTTTCTTTCATTCAGTTAAAAAAGGATAATAAACTCTGAAATTAAATATAGCAGTAAGAACAGACTTTTCAGCCAGGAATATTTTTTGAAAATAGTCATCCAAGCCAGAATTACTTTAGTGTTTGGATTCAGATTTATTGAAATATGAATTATTAAAGTTGAAAACACATACATATCCATAAAGGGTTGTAGTGATTTAGCAATCTTAGCCTCATATTCTGGGGTATCGCTTCTCATTAAGCATATGAAAATTATTCGTTATTCTAATCATTATAGTAATTGGATGATAACTTTTAAATATGATCTACTTCGTTTAATGACTTTGTCAAGAAATGTACTGTCATTCAGTAATTTTATGAAGATAGTTTCTTTTCAATTATTTTGAAATGGTAAATTAAAAAATTCTGTACCAAAACTTCAGTATGTGTGAGAAATAACTCAAAATATGAGGAAGAGCAGTTTCTTTTAAAATATGACTTGTTCATTATATATCAATTTTTAATGAATCAATTTAATCTAGAAATTAATATGGTGTGTAGTACATCCTTAACTAATACATGGTGCAAATATTTGATGCAATTAAATACATAAATATGAACTGTTTCACCTTAACACTGTTTATATAATTTTTGGTGAACACATTAGGTTGAGCCACATGAAATTGATAATATCTATGGAAATTTCTACCTACAAAATGGTAAATTCACTTGGTTCAACTTAAAAAATGTTTATTGACAGAACACTCTATATGTATTTGTTTCCATATAGTACTGTGTTTTATTTTTAATTATCACCAATATTAGGATTTTAAAGTTAGTACAAATTTTGTAATTTTTAAAAATATATGCAGGAAGGTGAAGCAAGATGTCTGACTCTAGACATTGGTTGCCATATTGTCTCAGAAAGAAGGAAAGGTTTTAGATGAAAAAAACAAAAAACAAAAAACACAGCTCAAGGGTAACACTGAGGGAAAAGTTCCAGAACGTACTGGGAAGTTTGCAGGAAGAAGTTGCAGAGCAGAATGGGAAGGAGCAAGATTTTGGCAGCGATCAACCCCCAAGAAACTTGGAGTTCCGTGGAAAGGGTAGGTGGGGGTTTTGTTTCTCCTCTCCCACACCTCGCACAGACTGAAGGCTCCCGAGCTTCTGGACAGCTTTTCCATCCTCAGGAGCCCAAAAGCTGCTGCAGCCAGGACGTGGGAGCTTCTTGAAAACAAAGCACTGGGCTGCCGGCCCCTTCAGGGTCACTCATTGTCACCACAGACCCGAGCTGAGGCAGTGGGCAGTGTACTGCATCTCCACCCATCGTGTGCCTCTGTTCTCCCCACGCAGCTTCAGCCCTTCAGTTTTCATGTCACTGGTCCCCACACAAACATTTCTCAGCTGCTGCCCAGACTGTGGTGGCCACACGGGGTGAGAGGGTTCTGAGGAACTGTGTGACCCCAGAGCTTGGACATTCTGGGTGGGCTGCCTTCTGGGGAGAGGGAAACAGGAGACCAGAGTGCCAACTGTCTTCCACTCAGACCCCTTTCCTCCCATTCCTTCACCCACTGCTGCTGAATGGCATGGGTGCCCCAAAGAATAATTAAGCTGGGGCTCTCCAGAGGGGCTGCTTCTCCTCTGTTGGTGAGTGTACTACATCCAGGCTCTCACAGAGAGTTGGGCTCACATTTTTCCTCTTAAAGACCTGCAGCAGACCAAGGGGTGCTCAGACTCTGAGCTTCCTTCCTGCCAGCACTTCCCAGTCCTACTTGACAGGCTGCTCCAGCAGAATAGGGCACACCCTGAAGTGAAGGGACATTAAGCCTGATTGAGCATCCCAAGGACAACTTGGGACCAGCACACTCCACCCTGGCATGGTCAGGGATTGAACTTGTGGGACCAGGGGACAGTCCCATAGACTGGATGCCATACTGATCGTGTTGCTTGAGAACACAGAGGGGAGATTTGTGAACTAATCTTGGGAGGTGATGGAGTTCATGTGGGCAGAACTGAAAGGAAAGTGCAGCGTGGGCCCAGGCTGCAGCGTACTCATAAGCAACAACCTCCCTCTCATCCTAACCTCCTGGGGAAGCTGCACTTTTGGTCCAGGTGGGATCCTGGTCAGCGAAGCTCTCAAGCCAGAGCACCATTGCTGGTGAGCTCAGCTAGTTTGGGTAGCTACTTGAAGCCAGATACCAGGAGTGAAACCCACTCCTGACAGCCAGACTGTGAATCCCAGATGGACCCTCCTCCATGAGCAGACTTTCTGGTTTGGTAGGGCCACTTCAGCCTCTCCCTCGTGGCTTTTCCTAGTGGCCTGGGAACTGACCCTCAACACTGCTGAGACAGCTCTTATGCTCACCTCTGTGGGTACCTACCTCAAGGTAGGCTCATCTGATCCAGCCTAGCTCTGCTACCCACCTCTGATGTGGAGGAGAATAAGGAGTCCCCTGGGAACTACAGAGCTCCATCCACCACCTGGGACATTGGAGTGCTTCTCCTAATTGACTACAACTAGTCACAGGTCCCAAAAAACACCACTGCAGGTGGCTCTTTCCTGCAAGTGCCCCCTGCTGGCAGGGAGGACAACTTGTACAGCCCTACAGCATTTACTGACTCAATCATACAGGGCGTGGCTGGCTCTTGCCCACAAGTACCACATACTGTCTCAGATATTAAACTGGGTGTCCCAATATAATTCACACTGTTAAGGGGACCACAGGACTGGGGAAAGAGAAAGGATTTCAAAGACCTCCATTGTTCTCTCATCAACAAGAGACAGGGAATCGGCCCATGCAGATAGTACACCACCACTACAGCCTACAAATAACTAGCAATTGAAAAAACCACCACACTAAGGATATCTATAACCAAGGTATCCATCCAGAACCTAGATACCCATCAAAGTACCCACAAGCAAAACCAAAGGTCCTTATCCAAGACATGCTACAGACACATGCTTAAGAGTAAAAGGAGAAAGAAAGCCCTGTCTAAACAAAATAATATCCAAAATTAGAAAGTGGTATCTGTTCCAAATGAGAAGGAATCAGCATGAGAACTCTGGAAGTATTAAAAATCAGAGTGAAAGGACACCTCCACAGGAGCACACCAGCCCTCTAGCAATGAGTTCCAACCAAAAAGGAAATACTGAAATGACAGATAAATAACCCCAAGCATAGATTATAAAGAAGCTCAATGGGATCCAAGAGAAAATGAAAAACCAACTCAAAGAAACCAGAAAAACAGTTCAGGAAATGTGAGACAAATTTACTAAAGAGATAGATATATTTTTAAAAAGAAACCATATAGAACTTCTGGAAATAAAAAATTCATTTGGGGAAATATATAACACAGTGGAATGTTTTAAGAATAGACTAGGCCAAGCAGAAGAAAGAATTTCATAGCTTGAAGACAACTCTATCAAACTAACCCACTCAGTCAAAAATTAAAGAACAAAGAATCAAGAGCAAAAAGTCTACAAAAAAATAAGATTATGTAAAATGGCCAAATAGGCTGGGCATTCTGGGAGGCTGAGGTGGGAGGATCACTTGAGGTCAGGAGTTCCAGACCAGCCTCAGCAAGAGCTAGACCCCATCTTTACTAAAAATAGAAAAATTAGCCAGGCATGGTGCTCCTGTAGTCCCAGCTACTCAGGAGGGTGAGGCAGAAGAATAGCTTGAGCCCAGGAGTTTGAGCTTCCTGTGAGCTAGGCTGACTCCACGGCATTCTAGCTTAGGTGACAGAGTGAGACTCCATAAAAAAAGAAAGAGAGAAAGAAAGAAGGAAAGAAAGAAAGAAAGAAAGAAAGAAAGAAAGAAAGAAAGAAAGAAAGAAAGAAAGAAAGAAAGAAAGAAAATGGCCAAATATAATAATCATAGCCATCCTTGAGGGTAAAGAAGAAAAACCAAATGGCCTGGAATTTTTACTTGAAGGAATAATTGAGGGAAAGGAAAACTTTCCTGGTCTTGCTAGAGATGTAGACATCCAGATACAAGAAGCTCAATGAGCACCTGGGGACCTGGGAATTCGCTGCAAAAAGGGATTCACCAAGGCATATAGTTGTCAGACTTGTCAAAGTCATCATGAAAGAGGAACTTCTATGAACTGTGAGGTGAAAACATCAAGTAACTTACAAAGGAAAGCCCGTTAGACCAATAGCCATATTCTCAAGGGAAAACTTGAAAAGAATGAAGACCTATTTTTAGTCTCCTTAAACGGAATAATTGCCAGTCAAGAATTTTTTATCCTGCTAGCCTAAATTTCATAAATAAAGGAGAAATAAAGTCTTTCCCAGACAAGCAAACATCAAGGGAATCGGTCACTTCTAGACCCGCCCTACAGGAAATGCTCAAAAATGCATTATACATGCAGTAGCACAAGATGGAAAACAAAACAACATGTTGAACAGAACAGCATCCCACATATTAATACCAAGGGTCAATGTGACTGGTCTGAATTCTCCACTTAAAAGACATAGGCTGACTGAATGGATGAAAAAACACAACCAAATATTTGCTATCTCCAAGAAACACATCTAAATCACAAGGACTCACACAGACTGAAGGTGATGCTATGGAAAAAAAATTCCACACAATGGAAACCAAAAGCGAGCAGGAGTAGCCATTCTCGTATCAGATAAAATACTTTAAATAAACAATGGTAAACAAGGCAAACATAGTCATTATATAATAGTAAAAGAAAGCAATTCAACAAAAAGACATAAGAATCCTAAGTTTTACTCAGTTGAACTTTATTCAGGCAAATATAGCCACTAATTATATGTTTTACTGCTGACTATATCCTTGGCTAATATCAAACCAAGACACACATACGTAGACTCAGAGGGTCTCTCTCTTTCTCTCTGTCTCTGTTTCTCTCTCTCTCAACTTTGTCTTTATGTATGAGTTAGCAGTTAGTCTTGGTAAGCAAACTGTTCAGTCCAGGAGCAGGTGCAGTAGCTGAGATCTTTTTACTGGTTCTCAGTATTGCTTAGCAAACACACTCATACATACACACACAGACACCCACCCAGGAATGCATGCTTAGTAACAAAATTATCTAGCACAGGGGTAGGAAATTATTTTTGTTTTGTCTTAATCTCATAATGTAAAATTATGAGATTAAGACAAATTATGACCGTAAATTTAAAATTTTTTTTCACTTCCTATTTTCTTTTGCATTAGTATCTGTATACATTTTTTATGTAATTGTCAGTATTTTATATATGAAATATGCATTCTATATATGATATTATATTAAAGCAAGTTATTTTCTTTATTCTTAAATATTCCTAAAATTATGCCATTTTGGTGTATAGAGTTATTGTGTAGTTTGGAATGTACAATGATTTATTTTACCAGATCCTTTTTATTAGATATTTAGTTTGGTTTCAACATTTGGCTACTGTAAATAATACTATAATGAACATCTGCATACATAAATCTTTGACCTCATCTCTCATTATCTCCTTAGTACAGAGTTCTAGAAATAAAATTCATTACCAAAGGGTGTCCATCTCTATTTAATATAAAATTGTGAATGAAATTATTTATAACATTACCATGATCACAGTTTCAATCTGCTTATAATTTCTGAGAATATTACAAGACAAATACTATTCCAGACTGTGAATAATTTGCACATTTTAACTCCTGTGGTTTTTTATTACAAATGAAAACCATAGAGTAATTTTCTTGAGAAGCTGATTACTCAGGCTTACCTATGCCTCTCATTAAACAAATGTGAAATGTTGCATATTAAGCACTTCATCCTTCCCCTTATTGAGGTTTTTGGATTTTTTTTTGCTATTTTTTACTTTGTAAAATGCTCTGAATTATTGTGAATCCAAAAAGCCCTAGTATTCTTTATCAATGTTAAGGTCTTAACCTGTGTTCCAGACAATGCCACTTTGAGTAATTGCATATTTCCTGCTGTCTTCCAATCAGATTCATTTGGGAAAGTTATTCTCTTTTTCCATGGAAATGACAGTTTAACGTTAGTTTTACAGATGAATTTTGAAAAGCAGACTGGATTTTAACACTAGCAGTTTACAATAATCTCAGCTCAGCTTAGGAAACCTGCAAAGTAGTCTGCTCTCTAAAACTGCATGCCTCTAAAAACCTTCTTTATGAGTAGTTCTGAAGAACAACACATAGGTATGCACCATACATTGTAATATATCATTGCTAGAAGCATTCTAATGCCTTAGCTAAGTAATATATTTTAGTGAAATTGCATTAATATATTTGTTGGAAATAATTTTTTTCTAAATGTATCCCAAATCAACGTTGGCCAATAATTTGAGTGGTTTTCAATTTACAGATATGGGCAAAAGAGTGATCTCGTAAGTATTACCAAACAAAATCCTCTGTTACATATGGTTGGTAAAGAAAACCTTACTCAGCCATTTTCATGGTATGAAATATTGGTGTGCTTTTGGTTCTGGCCTATGTCACCAATGGCTAAAGAAAGAAATGCCAGGGAACACAAAGTATTGAAAAATTTTACTACTTATAGCTGTTAGATGAGATTTCAGTGGTGATTATTTCTAGGCTTATCATCATTTCAAACAAATCATTTGTGTAACACCATTGTATTTTAATGAGAGTGGGAGAATAGTTTTTCTTCCAGCTGGAGCTCAAATATTGCTATTTTATCATTCAAAGTATGCATAAGAACAATTTGTTGGCATACATTTGACATCTAATTGTGAGACATTTATGTAATACCTCACACATATTCTTATTTGGCTTTTGTAAAATCATTTTGCATATTTTATGCAAATGTAATATTCCCTTGTTCTTAAAGATAGCACATATCTAATTAAGTAAAATTCTATTACAGAGTAAATTCAGATAGGCTAATTTTATTTAAACTGAAAACTCACAAGTGTTTTTTTTTCTTTCTTAAGCTAGAGGGCTGATTCTAAAAGGATAATTTTCAATTATAAGTTTTACTGAAACCAAACTGACTGGTTTATATAGAATATGTCATTCCTGGAAAGTGAAATGGTCATTGATTACATTTATGGAAATCGTATGCCATAATGCTTGAAAAGGTGCACACAATATTTTCCCTTAAATATATTTTTATAAATGAAATCCAAGATACAAGTAAAAATAGTAAAGATAAATTAGAGATACAACAGGCTAAAGCTGTTAATAACGGGGTTTCCAAACTCAAAATTCTTTGGTTTGAATCACAGATTTACTATCTGCTTACTTGGGCAAGTTCTTAGCCTCTCCTTGCCTCAGTTTTCTTACCTGAAAAATAGTTATTATAAGAGTAGATATCTTGTAATTTATGTAAAATAGAATAGTGCTTGGCATTTAATAATCTTCAAAATATTAATAACACATTAGTAGTACCTTATTCTGAAAAGTTCCATATCTACTCATTAGTTAATATTTTGTTGAAAACCTACTGTATGCAGAGCAGCATGTATAAATGTTAGCAATTTGAAAAGATAAACTGAAAAAGCATATTATGGGTACTGAAGACAGAAAAAAGGTAGCAGGAAAAAACCATGGGCATTGTGAGAAAGTAGATACAGTTATTACAGAAATTGGCAGGAAAAGCAAAAATCATAGTTATATAATAGATTTATTAAACATGAAAGAATAAAGAAACAAACTTAAAAAGTGGAATTGCCAAACACACACACATGGAAAGAAGAAAAGAACTATTTGTTTAGGCAGGAAACATGTTTTGAAGACTTATATATAGGGATTAGCCAAAAGAAAATTCAATCAAATAAATTGGAGACCTTATAAATTATGTTTTTTACATTTTGTTTTAGACACACAAAAACCAGACTTTTGGACTGCTCTTAGAGGAATGGCACTGGATTGCCATAATTTCTTTACTTGTAAATCATTCATGACTAGGAGAATAATTTTCAAGATCTCTCTTTGAGGTTAGAGTTTCAGAGTCTGGTTAGTAAATGGAGTAACTTTACTGGATGTATGACCGCATCTATATTGGTAACCAGTGAAAATCTACCTAAGTACGTTTATCTCACTTAATCTTCACAAAGGTCCAATAAAGGCACCTCTATTTTTATTTTATTGTCAGGGAAAAAAACTTATTTTCTTCATGCCCTTAATGACTTACAGCTTGTAAGTGGCAAATAAAATCATTTGAAGTTCTGCCTGACTTCTAAATTCATCCTTTTCTCTGGAAATCACACTGTCTTGATAAAACTCACAAGAGAGAGATTTGATAGCATAGAAATCACAAGGAATTAGAAAGGAATGAGAAAAGAAAACAGTGAAGATCTTAAAAACACTACTCATTTGAAACAAATACATTAAGGATAAAAAGCAGGTGATGGCACGTTTGTTTTCAAACTCTGAAGCGAGAAGTGAGACTACTAAAAGAAAAAACACTTTAGTGATTATGAACTTTCACACAACGAAATGGTAGGCTGCATTGTAAAATTCCATGGGATTATTAATATAAAGTTAAGTAAAATTCTTCGGAAATAACGTTCTACAAAGATGGAGTATAAATAATTACCTATTATTTATGTTGGTTTGGATGCTACTGAATTGATTTAAACATATAACCCCTTGTAAAATCGATGGGATTTTATATCCTGAGCAAGATTATAGACTGTACTGACCAAAACAAGAAATGTGCTTTCCATTTAAAGATGCTTTCAAAACATGTCTTTACAAAAAAATAAAATAGAAATCTGTGTAAAAGTAAAATACTAGCAAGATTTCCTCACTCGGTGCTCACCAGGGCACTCTTTTACCTTTTCCTCTACTTATTTTGAAAAATTTGCCTTTTTGTTTTATCAAGATTTCTAATCCATCCGATTTGAAAGATGCTTAAGTGAGTGCAATTTAAAGCAGCAATTGCTAAAGAAATTAATCAAAGCCTTCACAATACACCTTACTTGGGAGTTTTTTTAGAACAACAGCAGAGGCAGACCACAGAAGTCTGAATCAGCAAGAATAATTCTTTACCAGCAGTTCAACTTAAATAACTCTTCACCTGAATGGTTCTACCTGGTCCTCAAAATAACTCCAAGTTAAAGAAAGATCATTTTCTCCTTTAATCTGTTCTGATGAATTTATTCATTGGTTTTTAAACTAAATTACCTTGTGTTCTTGGGATAAACCTAACTTTTCCATGGTGTATTTTCTTTTGAAAAATTATTATTCTTCATCATTTAGGATTTTTTGAATCTGTGCCTCCGAGTTAAAGTGTTCAGTAGTTTGGCTTTCATATTCTGGTAGTCAGGCTTCAACATCCAACTCACATAGCTTCAAGAGAATAAATTCTTGAATAGGTCCCCTTTTCCTGTATTCTGGAATTGCTTCTTGTAAGCACTGGCATTTGTTCTTTAAATACCTGTGAGGTCATTAGAGTCTAGAATTTTCACAGTAGAAAAATTAGGTGATGATTTCTTCTCTTTTCTTTTTCTTTTTTTTTTGAGACAGAGTCTCACTCTGTTGCCCCAGCTAGAGTGCCGTGGCATCAGCCTAGCTCACAGCAACCTCAAACCCCTGGGCTCAAGCAATCCTTCTGCCTTAGCCTCCCAAGTAGCTGGGACTACAGGCATGAGCCACCATGCCCGGCTAATTTTTTCTATATGTTTGAGTTGGCCAATTAATTTCTTTCTATTTTTAGTAGAGACGGAGTCTTGCTCTTGCTCAGGCAGGTTTCAAACTCCTGACCTTGAGCAATCCTCCCGTCTCACCCTCTCAGAGTTCTGGGATTATAAGCATGAGCCTATAACTTATTAAAATCTAATTTTTCAATTAAATTTAAATTGGCATAATTAATTTATCAAAGTCTAAAGTTAATATCTATATGTACTTCTTGAAAAATAGGACTTTAGATTATTAGAACATTTGAACTCTATCCACCAGTCCTCTCCTTTGATGCACATGCTACTGTTTTTTATATAAATTTATATTTGTATTTAAATTCTATATTATTTTTAATCATATAAGATGAAATTTTTCTTACATGGTCAATATTTATTTGTTTTTTTAAAATATATTTTAATCCTTTTATTTATCCTTGAAATTAATAATTTCCATCTGTAATTACTTTTTTTTAACATTATTTCAAAATTTTCTTTAATGAAGATCTGATGGTGAATATATTGATTAGTTTTCATTTGACAAATTGGCTTTCATTTTTAAAAGATTGAGTTTGAAATTTTATATGGTATATATAGTATATAAATATTAATAGTTATAGACTAATTTTTTTTATTAGTAGTACTTTCAAAATATTTCTATCATTTTACATCCATTACTGCTGATAAAAAATCACAATGACGACCACTAATTAGAAAACCCAAAAAAACTTTTAAGGGCTCCCTTAATCTATAAGTTAGCTGGAGTTGTAAAAATATGAAATAATTTAATATAGAATATTCTGAATGAAGAAATATAGCAATTTTCCTGAATACAATGACTCAGTATCAGAAAAATGTCAGCCTTTCCTAAATTAATCTGTTAATACACTGCAAATTCAATCAAAATTGTAAAAAGTTTGTGGTTTGTGTGTACATGTATATACATGCTTAAGTTCATATTGAGGTATGAAGACTCAAGAATAGCCAAGAAAATGTTGAAAATTAAGATCAGAAATGGGGAGTTTCCCCTATTTAATATCAAGATATTATAATGCTTTGATGATTAATATCTTTGACTTTATTTAGGGATAAATACAAAAGAAGGGAAAGCTCAGAAATACATCATGCATATACGGTAACTTGGAATGAGACAGTGTAGACACTATAAACCAGTGATGAAGCAATGTGCTGTTTAGTAAATATGTTGGGTCAGTAAGCTGAATACAGAAAAAAATAACAATGAAACTTACCTTACACTATCCGTAAATAGATTTCAGATAAATACCTAAATCTAAAAAGTGAAAGGTAAGAAATTGAACAAATAAATATAGGGATATATATGTAATTGTATATAGTTAGATTTTTTGTTGATACACAATATTTGCACATATTTATGGGATACATGTGATGTAAGTAAGGCACAACATGCCCATGTCATTAAGGAATACTATGTTTCTGGATGCATATAGGTGAAGTAAAAGCATAAAAATGTAAACAGGAACCTGCCAACTTAGGTAAAAGGGAATTTCAATGAAGCTGTAATGTAATTTTAATTAAATGTGGGTGGGCAGTCCATGGAGATATGTTACATTATTTTGATTATCTTTCAATGTGTTAAAAATATTTCATAATTTTAAAAATTTGATTCAGAAATATAAACCTACTTTGCAAATTGCACGAGATGCCACAAACCAAATCCAACAATTATTTTTTAATGGTTATGTGCTGACAATATTTTTGTTCCTAGTGCATTCACACTGATTTTTCCAGATGTTACCTCATAAAAGAGATAATAATCATCAACAATTGTAGTGTTATCTTTGAATTATGAGGGTGTTCATGCCATATATTATAATAAGAACAATTCTCATGGCAATGGGCAATGGCAATTTACCTTCCTAATGACAATTTGAGTACCGCTTTATAGTTCAAATTCAGAATACTACCAAAATAGGAACACACATTTAGTGTTTTTTGGCCCCAAAAATGTTAAATATATAAAATGTCAAGACAAACTTACACAAGAAGAATAAAGGTCTACAGAATTTTGGTACTACTTACTAAACTGAAATCTTTATAATACAACATTAATATAAGCTCAATTTACTGAGCTCTCACTATATCATGGACGCTGTCAAGAATTTTATATACATTATCTAGTTTGATTATCACAACAACCCTGAGAAGTACAATTATTACACATTTCACTAAAAGGGAAACCAAGATTTAGTGATCCAATATCATGCCTGGCATCACAGAGTGGGTGGCAGAACCCAGCAAATGCAGCCCAGCCTACCTCCAAAGACTTGGCCATTAAGAACAACTTTATAATTATCAAATAAATTGTTTCTCCAAAAAGAAAAATGATGTTTACCATGGCATGTTAGCCAGCTGTATTTTAAGCTGTTAAAACACCTGCACATTTTATTGGTGGACAATTTTTATCTAGCATCAACTTTAAAAAGAATCATTTAAATGTAATAGCTTTTTGCTTGACTGGATGAGAATTAACAAATAGATCAAATTGTTTTTAAAGTTTCTTTCCTCCAAAATTATTTGAAACTTCATTAATGTTATAAAAAGAACATGGAATCATCATGGTGAAAGTTTTGCAAATTATGAGACCACTGAAAATTTGAAATATGGTCAAGATTTTGTCATGTGGTACCAACCAAGGTAGTTTTTAACAAGTTTTAGAAAGTTGTTATGAGCACAAACACGTTTGTTTGTTTGTTTTTGTAACAGTATATCCCTGAAGACTGTTTAATCAGAAAGATTTGGTAAATCTGTCTTCCAATTATGTACATAGGTCTTAACTATATACCAGGAATGTTGAACTCTTGGTATTAAAAGTCACACTATTAATAAACAGTAAAAAAGAATGAATGATTGGGCATGGCTTGCAATCCAGCAAAATCCCAATACACAAAGCACTAAAACAAAGGCATATCAACTTATATATAATGTTAATTCTCCTGTTGCAAAACATTTTACTGACAATAACTTGATAGGGACCCAATACACTCAGAGTTATATTTGTTGTACACAAGTATTTGTACTTTTTTAAAAAACTGCTTTAGTTGAGGCAGGAATATTGAATCCACTGATATAAATTGTATTTTAAGAAAATCAATGATCACTAATGGAAGAAGAAAAAGATGGTTTTGATGCCACTTTTGTTTCAGTTTTATTTCTACATTAGTTACATGGCAGATTTTACTTGTCACAATTTTCTTATATGTGTATACCCTCTCCAGATCAATGCAACTTATAATTTGTTCTTCCTCTGAAGATCATTTCTACATAATACTTCTTACTGTAGAGTATATATTTGAACAATGGATAATATACTAGACTGCTGAGGTTGTTTATTTGGTCTGCTCCGCTTTAATCATCTCATTTTTCAGTACATCTCAGTAATTTTTTGCTGAAACAGTGAGAGTTATCACTCTACTACCATAGAATCTCCAAATGTTAAGGTGTTCAAAGGGAAGTGAAGAAAAAAAGAACAAATGATATAGTCTAATGGTTAAAGCATGGGGTTGGAATAAGACGGACTGGGTGTGAATCTCAGTTTCATCACGTTTAGCTGTGTGAGCCTGGGCAATTTTTTTTCCTCATTTGTAAAATTAAAATATTAATAAGCTTGTTCCATGATTAAATAGGATTTAAAACTCTATTTTCTAGAACATAGAAAATAGCTAGTCTTTCATAATTTTCCTTATTGATTGGGATCATCATAATTTGGCATTATTATTATTTTTGAAGTAAATGTAAGACAAATAAGTAAGCTAAAACACATTATTCAACTCTTTTCCATCAGTGTAAATAATTGACAGTTGGTATTCTTTGAAGAGCCTGAGATTATGTAATAATGAATGATTATGTAATCACTGCAGAATTATAAAAATACTATATGTAATCATTTTAATAGCTAATCTATAGCAATCAACATATATCTTTCAGTGTTTTATTTATTCAACAAATATTAACTGAGTGCCCATTATCTGCCAAGCATGATTCAAATAATAAGAATTTACTATTAAACACAGCAGGCATATACTTACAAAGCTTACTTTTGAGTCGATTCTTCCTAGAGGTTACATTAAAAACTATTAGTGAATGGTTTTATAGGAATAAATAAAATAATTGTGTAATTGGAAAAATAATATAGTGTGTAATTATAAAACAATCTACACAAATGCTTTAGGAATTTGAAAAATATTTACTATTTAGCATGGCTATAATTTTGGTTATGTATAAAATTCTCCTTATACTTAAGAAGTATGTTGGCTGTTTCTAAAAGGGGCCATGTACTTGATTTTAATAGTTTCAAAGGATGTAATTTAACACGTAGTGTATGCTGCAACAATGATTGGTAAGAACAGATGGTCAGATTTGAAAATATGCCATGGGATATGAAGACTGCCCATTATTTAATGAGAGTTCTTTACTATTCTATAAAAGGCTGATAATTCACTTGAATTACCAAGCAACCTATATTAAATGTTTCCATGTAAGATACGCAAAACAAATATCACCTCAATTTTATAAATTATATAAGTGATAACAGAGAGTAAAACTAAGTCATCTAGTATTTTATAGAAATCAGCTTCTGGTTTAATGCAGCATACATAGCTGTATTCTTAAACACTTCCTTTGTAAATAAAAAAACAATAGCACTGGATACCTAGCTGAACATATGTTTTGACCACAAAAATGAGGAAAAATGACAGTTTTGTTTCGTGCAGCAGTTAGGGGAGGTGAGGAAGAAATTGAGTGAATGGGGAAACGTTTGTTGAACATGACATGGCATACTATGCCAAACAATGCTATAGGATTCCCCCCTTTGCATAATGGTGTTCTAAGAGCTCATTACGTGTATTTGAGATATATCTTATTTCAGCTAATTCTCATCACAACCCAGTCAGGTAGGTATTCATATCTCCATCTTTACACCAAAGACACAGAATGAGAGTCTTTAGTTGGTGAGAGAGAAGAAAAGCAAGAGTGTGTGTGGCTACAAGGAAACATGATAACTGATTTTGAAGACTCCATCATTTTCATTCTATACACTTTTTTTTCGTTTGGTTGTTTCAGAGTGTTACGGGGTACAGATGCTTTGGTTACATAAATCGCCCTTGCGACCACCTGACTCAGAGCTACAAGCATGCCCATTCCCCAGACAGTACACATGGCATCGGTTAGTTATGAATTTACCCACCTTCTCCTCCCCCCTCCCACCTCCCCAACACTTTGTGAATGTCACTTCCCATATGTGCACATTAGTGTTGATCGATTAATACCAATTTAATGTTGAGTACATGTGGTGCTTGGTTTTTCATTCGTGTGATACTTCACTTAGAAGAATTGGCTCCAGCTACACCCAGGATAATACAATAAGTAGTTCACCATTTTTTTTGTGGCTGAGTAGTATTCCATGGTATACATATACCAACCACATTTTATTAATCCACTCATGTACTGATGGGCACATGGGTTGATTCCAAATCCTTGCAATTGTGAATTGTGCTGCTATAAACATTCGCGTGCAGATGTCTTTTTTATAGAATGTCTTTCTTTTCTTTGTATAAACACTCAGTAGTGCGATTGCAGGATCAAATGGTAGTTCTCCTTTGAATTCTTTTAGTTATCTCCATACTACTTTCCACAGAATTTATACTGGTTTGTAGGCCCATCAGCAGTGCATGAGTGTTACAATGTCTCTGCATCCACACCAACATTTGTTGTTTTGGGACTTTTTGATAAAAGATTTTCTCACTGGAATTAAGTGATATCTCATTGTGGTTTTGATTAGTGTTTCCCTGATGATTAGAGATGTTGAGCATTTTTTCATATGTTTTTTGGCCATAAGTCCATCTTCTTTTGAAAAGTTTCTGTTCATATCCTTTGCCCACTTTTTAATGGGGTTCATTGATTTTTCTTGCTTACTTTCCTGAGTTCTATGTAATTCTAGTCATAAGCCCTTTATTGGATAAATGGTATGCAAATATTTTCTCCCATTTTTAAAGGTTGTCCATTCACTCTAATCATTGTTTCCTTGGCTGTGCAGAAGCTTTTTAATTTGATCATGTTCCATTTACTTATTTTTGTTGTTGCTACAATTGCTTTTGGGTCTTGTTCAGTGGTCATTTTGATGCATCCATATCATACTATCAACCTATCAGCGTATGTGTGCAGCTAATTCTGCATATGAGTAGGAGCATAAGAATGCAGAAGAAAGAATACTTACTCTGCAATGTCAACTATTTCACCTTCATGCTGTTGAGCATGAAGGTGCTTAATCTGTGCTCTTATTGTCAAAGCAGCAAAAAGGATATAAGACCATTCTGTACTGATGAAATTTATTCGAAGTGCTGTACAACATTAAAGAGAATAACTATAGTTAGTTTGGTTACAGACTACTGTAGTTGGTTTGAAACTATGAAAATAAATGTTTTTCAATACAAATTCATTTTATGCTGTCTGCTAAACTAATCCAAAAAAGGGCACAACTTTATGGCATTAGAATGATTTCTAAATTATAAATTTTATAGTTATTCTGCTTGGCCACTACAATCATCATAAAAGCAAATAATTATCTTTTTCTTCTTATTACATTCATGTCTTAGGTAATGAAGCATTCTAGCTTATTTAATATTTAAAAGATAAAATTGGAAACCATACTTTTTTATGTTTTTCAGTGCTCTTACCTGGAAATTAGTTTTCTCTTTTAGAAAAACCCATATATTTTTATAATAGTATACACCTTTAGAATATATACACATTGAAGTATTTATAAGGCAAAAAAAGGTATTCCATATATTTAACTATTTAACTAAATAGTTACATAGTTGTAATGTTAAGTTGTTACAATTTACTGGAAATTAATGGAAAATTAAAAGAATTGATGATAAAGATGGGTATCGGAACCTCAAATTTTGTAGAATATTTGTCAGCCATCAAAAAAAGAGTTGAAGGAACAAGTGAAAAATGAGTCTGGATTTGAAGCATCTTCTATGAGGTTTGCTATTTTTTCATTAGGCTCTGTGACGTCAATCATGAATTACAGTATGGTAAGTTTTTAATGCTGTAGTTTTTTGTCCCCAAGGTATCTGTTACAAAACATTATGCTGTTTTTTTTTTTAAGAAAAAGCATTAAGTAGGCAGTCACAGATATAAGTAGACAAAGATATAATCTATATAGTTCCCTTTTTTTCTTTCTTTTCATCATTTTGAATATCTCAATGGCTTTTCATTGCAGATTCCTACTGCTCTGACCTAAAAAAATGTATTCTTATTTCTAAGCTTATTTCTAAATCTTTTCTTTACATAGTTTATGATTTTGTTAGAAATGTATATATTCAATAAAATAATCAAGAAATATTACATCATGTTAGCTTCTTAATGAAACAAAGTAATGACTTAGAGTTTCTGATGTGAAACCAAAATTTTTAAAAATACATAATCACAGATCTGCCTCTTTGGGCAAATTACTTTTCAGTTGGTTTCCTTCCAATTAGAGTTTATCAAATAAATCCCATCACGTATAAAACCAAAACCTTCCATCAACACTATCATGACCCTGCTTTTCTCCATATTGTTATATTCATTCAGGATTGGAATGTACTAATATAACATTTACAAGACAAAAAATAGCTGCATGGGCAGTAAAGAGATGACGCAAGGATAGTTCTTAATGTATACATCCTTCTACAGGCATGTTCTTCTACTTTCAACTTTGTATCATAATCCATACACCCTATGAAAATATTATTTATGAATATTATGTGTGAAAGTTATAAAGTACTAAGTTACATGTGTCAATCAAAATATATAATATCTAAGATATGTGTATGCTAGTCTATATATACATTATATAAATAGGTGTGTATATGTTCATGTATGTTTCTAAGTAAGAGTAAAGTTTTCCTCTGTACAATGCCTATAAAAATGATTGCAAAAGGCATTTTTATGTGTTATGTTTGAATTTGGAATTATAATAATGCTGCTTGGACTTGTTCAATCAGAATTCTTGGTCCCTAATTAATCTTGGTGCAAAACTTTTACAAAGGGAATGATTAAGAACTTAAATTTTATATTTTTCTTATTCAAATCCTATACTGATAAAACTGCATATTGCTATACAATGTATTGTTAAAACAGAAAGTCAGGTTGTTCAATCTAAACGTATGTTTTAAAGGAAGTTCCCCTCATCATTAACATGAGGAGATACAGTGAAGTGATCCCAAATGCTCCTGTCAGCATTTGTGCCTTGGCTCTCCCAATTTCTTCCCCATAAGCTGCAAAACAAAAATGGTGCTTGTGTCTCAGCCTGGCTCTTCTCTGGAGAAAAGTTGTGTAGTGCTATCGGCAGTTCTACGTTTCCCTCCTGTACTATAAACTAATGGGGGAAAAATCTTACTCTGATGTATTGTTTTCAGGATCTTCCTGATTCTATCTGTTTTTCAACTTAACAGGTATATCTACTTCTTTTTCCAGATATTGGGTCCATCCTGGCCGTGGGGAGGGGACTCAGCCTTCATGTGTTCACCCTTCTTTTTGCCCTGGGCATCTCTATCCTATACCCTGGTATGGATGCTCATTTTTTAACTTGTTCCACCTTGGCTGCAGTCCCTCTTAGTTTCTTCTCTCTTTAGGACTGGGATACAATCTTGTTCTTGTCAGTCCCTCACACTTGGACAGCAGTACTGCTTATAAACACTTCTGACTAAAGACCTGCTTCTTAATGCTGACTGCTTTCATGAATATTTAAATATTTACAGCTTCTAGATGCTGTGTTGCCATAGCCCACTCACCTGCCTGTCAGGACATCCAGAGTGCATATATTGGGTTTTTGTTAGGCCACCTACATGTCTGCAATTTGCACCTGTGTGATGATGGTAACAGGAGCAATAACAAGTTACTCTCATTTCTACCATAGTTCTAATTCATTAGCATATTTTGCATGTTATACTGCATCAAAAATTTTCTTTCCTTGCTTTAATTTTAGATAGCATGTAACATATGAAAGCAAATGTTTTCTTAAATTTCCACTGGTTATTTTTTGTTTAACAAATAATTTCAGAGCACCTTTGTTTTGCCAGGGCATTTCCTGGAAATTATAGGTATTGATTTCTATCTTAAGGAGTCCAGACACTATTTGGAGGATAGAATATGATGAAATCAGATAGTTCTAAAAGAGTACAAGAATGCTTCCTTAATTAAGTTGGATGGAGGAAGAAAGTGGTTGGTGTTAGAACTTTCTAGAGAAGGTGCTAGCACTTAAGTTGAGGATTTATAATTGAGTGATATTTAAGACAATGTGCAATAGATTTACATCTGCTTCCACATATTTCTACTGAAATTGAAAATTTATAGAGATTATATCTGATCAAGAAAGAACACCCAATGACCAACTCCTTGGTTTTATTCAATTTGGCTGCATTTCAGCCAAAGTATATTGAAGGTTTCACTGATACCATCTTTAGTTGATGATGATAATTATAATGACAATGATCATGATGATAGCACACACCTCCTGAGTATTTATATATTCCAAGAATGGCTACAATGGCTCTATAGCTTTATGTGCTTCATCTCATTTAATCCTTTGAATAGGTGTAATTCTAGGTAAGACAGCCCCCAAGATTCCTGGTCACTAATGTACATTCACCTTCTCCCAGTTATTCAATCAAACATTAATCTAGATACTGCTATGAAAAGATTTTGCAGATATAATTAAGGTTTCAAATCAGTTGGCCTTAAGATAGGGGCATTGTCCAGGTGGGCCTGAACTAATTATCTGAATCCTTTAAATTTGGGTCTAGAGGTCAGTGACAGAGGAAATCAGAGTAGCGTGAGAAGAATTTAATGCATCATTGGTGGCTTTATAGATGGAGGGTGTCACATAAGAAAGAAATACATGACCTCTAGGATTTGAGAATCACCCCTGGCTGACAACCAGCAAGAAGGTGTTCAGAGTCAACTGGGCTTAGGAAATAAATTCTCCCATGACCACATGAGCTTGAAAGAGGACCCCGAGCTCCTGATTACAGCCTGGCTGACACCTTGGTTTTAGTCTTGTGAGACACTGAACAAAAAAGTCAGTTGAATCTTCCCAGACTTCTGACCTACAGAAATGTGTGCTAATAAACAGGTATTATTTTGAGATACTAAATTTGTGGTAATCTGCCATGCAACCACAGAACATGGATATATTTCTCTCAACCATGAAAATTGGTTACAGTATTTGAAAATAAGGAATGTGAAACTTAAGGATTTTACCTATTTTGTTCGTATTCACCATGCATTTGTATGGTTAACAATACACACACAGCAATATTGTGAATATAATGCTTTCATATTACAGCATTTTTACTTTTGATGTTATAACTAAGGACTCTCCATACTAAATCTGTGTACAAGAAATTATAATATTGTCACCCGAAGTCTAGTTCCAAACATGGGCAAATAAATCTGAAATGACTCTCCTGTTCTTAAGTACCTAAGGAAATATTTAGAAAATGCTCTGAATTTCCTTTGAGGTAAAGTAGGGAATTATAGATTTCCTTTCTCCAGGATTTTCCTTGTAATTTTACACATTTCTGTAGGTAGCATTTGTAGTCTTGGGTCTCAGAAATGCTTTGTTTTCATCTACTCATTGGCAAATCTCTCTCCTCAGCTAAGGCCTGAATGGGTCATGGAGGAGAAGCTACAGAGAGCTACATTCAGGCCTCCACCCTCCCCATTTTGGAACAGCACAAGGATGAGCGGACTAAGTGTGCGTGTGCGTGTGTGTGTGTGTGTGTGAATGTAGGGAGAGAGACAGAGATACAAAGACAGAGAGGGAGAATGACAAGAAGACAGTTAACAGCTCTCCATGTCCTAATAAAGAGCAGACGTAAAAATTTAAGGCAATTATCTAAAAAATTTATGGGGATAAAAGCAGGAAAATTAGGTTCTTTGGTCTGAGCTTTTTTGACAACTATAATACACTGATGTAATTTAAATCTTTGTTTTTACAGATTCAAAATGTATTTTCTGAATCATGAGGTCTTGCTTTCTCCTTCTCCCCCTCATAATCAATTCTTAAATTGTTCTTCGATGTAAGTGTGAATCGGAAAGAAAACAATCTATCAATTGTTTGCAGCACAATTATTTTGCAGGAAGCCCTGTTGCCTATAGAAACAATGATTATTAAGAAGCATAAGAATCAAGGTCATTCCCAGTACCCCTTTCAGAGAGGGACTGAGTGGTCACAGGCATACTTTAAAGAAAAAATATTAAACGCCTACTGACCCTGGAGCTATGTGTTGATAGCACTACCTGCTTCTGAGAATCCCACAGACTCATATATGTTCTTATATTTTCAAGCTTACTTGGACAAATGCAAATAATAATAATAGCAGACACTTAATTGTACTTACTATATGTCAAGCATTGCTCATGGTGCTTTTACATGTATCATCTTATTTAATCTTCATAGCAACACAATAGGGTAGGAATTATTACTATCCCCATTTTCGAGATAAGAACATTCAGGCAGGCTGGTTAAATAATTGTGCAGAGTCACACAGTAGTTAGTGGTAGAGCTGAGAGCTGAGCCCAAAAAGGTAGGCTTCAGCATCTATGCTCTAACTACTGATGCTGTGGCAGATTTTATTTTCCAGAGATGTCCACAGCAATATTTTATATCCAACTTTTTTTTCTTATAATATGATATTGACATATTTCCCCTCAAGAGGTGGGATCTATGCTCTCTTTTTTGTTAAGTCTGAACAGCGTTGGGGACGAAGTTGGAAATGACGTTATAATTTTCAAGGCTTGATCATAGAAGGTGATCCAACTTCCGTCTGATTTTCTGTTGGGATACTCATCCTTGCAGCCTGAGCTACCACATAAGCAGCCTAACATCCCGGGGGCCACAAGGGCATGAAAAAGCCTAAAGTAGCCCATAAGAAGAGACCATGTGGCGAGGCCCTGAGACTACGTGGAGATGGAGAGATGCCCAGAAAGCTCCCGGCTGCTTCAGCATCTCCACTAGTTCAGCTCCAGCCACCACCTGACTGCCACCAGGTGAAAGATTTGAGTCAGAACTGCCTTTCCAAGCCATTGCAAATTCCAATGGATAATTGGAACATCCTTTCCATAGGAGGTAAGTAGACTCAGTTAAAAATGAAGCAACACAATTACTATATTTAAAAATGTATTTTAATTGTAAGTTTATATGTTGGTCTATGTTGTGGTTTCCCAAATAGAAATTTTCTTATCATGACATCTCAAAAGTTGATGTATCTAGTTACCAGTTTTGTTATGCCATCTATTATTTCAAAGGAAAGCACAATTTCTATAGACAGTATAGTAATATGATTCTAGAAGTTCTAAATTTTTATTTTTAAAATAAATAATACTTTTAAGCTGAAAAATAAAAATTGTGTATATTTATGATGTACAATGTGATGTTTTCATATATGTATATACTGTGGAGTAGCTAAATCAAGCTTATAATTTACTCATTGTCTTTATTTACATCAAATCATTTTTTAGGATGAAAATACTCTAGATTCCTGCAAAATATCCCCCTCTTATGGTGAAAATATTCTATTTTGTGAATAAGAAATCTCAGAGCACTACAAATATTCTAACTAGAAGACCCCTACTGGATAACAATGTTAAATCAAGTGTCATGTTAGGGGGAGATTGGAAGGATAAATTAAATTCTTATTTAGTCACTCAAAGCAACTGCTTGAATGTTCACCCAGTAGGTATCATCTCAATATATTCAGTGGAAATCTTACATGAGAAGGAATGTTTCCACTGGCAAACTTATTTACTTAAACTTTATTTAAAGTGATTTTAAATATATGTGTTGAGTAAAATGTGGGAATATGAGATCAACTACCATTAGTATTTTAAATCTATAAAATTGATTCATATTAAATATGCAAAGGTAGAATTCTTTTCCTGAGGACAATCACATTGAGTATCCAGTTTCTATGTATGTCCATTAGAGAGATACAGAAATTGATACTAATCATTATTAACATGATCTTGGAGTATTGAAATATGCCCTAAAAGAAAATGTAAAACTTATATTTTACATGTTAGGTTATAAACATAAAATTATACCCAGAATTCTAGTTCTAGTTCCATCAAACACATGTGTTACTAGAACTCACCATAATTACAATGAAACTGAGCTTCAGTATTAGGCTTACAAAGTATTGACCAAAGGGCAAATGTGATTTCTTTCAGTGACATGATCCATTTTCTCCTAAACGTAACTTTGTAAAATGACACCCGAGGAGTCATTGTCAGAGTCATTCATATCTTTATAGTGTGTACTCATTAAGGAGAAAACACTGAAAAAAATGGATAAATGATAAATGCGTTTTTTACCAAATTTTTTAGGTTAGACTTATATTACAGTATAAATTTCTGTATTTCAATGACTGTAATTGCAACTAAAGGAAAAACCGAACATTTTGGGATTTGAAACGAGATAAGAGATTATAGGAATGTGAAAAAATATTAAGATTTCTATTTCATACATTTTGAGTTGTTATTTAAAATTAAATTGAAATTTTCTTTTTTCCTCTCTTGATATTTATATAGATTGAAGCAACATACAAATTCCTCTTCTCTAAAAGGAGTAGAGGGAAGAAAAAAGAAGAAAATTAAATGAAATTCAATTAAGTTTGACATAAAAATGTGTTTTAAAAAATGCAGCATCTATTTCTTCATTTCCTGGATTGAAACAAAAATTATCTGTAATAATGATTTCCTCAGTATAAGTTTCTTATCTAAATTGTAGCCAGTGGACTCCACTGGGAGAAAAAAAAAAGTAAACTGTCATACAATGCTATCACTTATAAGCACTGGCCCCTTTTTTCTATATTTGCAGAAATCGAATGTACTAATATCACACTAATGTTTTGTAGTCCCTTCATGTAGATGGTGGCAGAGCAGGCATAATAAATCAATAGAACAAATTGTCAAACCAGTAATGTGGCTTCTGTTGTTCTGCTTCTCATTAAAGGCAGTGGCAATTGAAGAAAAGCTATTATTGCAACCAGAATTCTTAATGAGGTTTGCTACCAATTAGTTTACAGCCCAAGTACATGCTTTGACATTTGGGTAGCTAGAAACTTAGGCAACTTTTCATGCAAAAGGGTATTACTACACACAAGCCTCAAATGCTTAGCTATTCTAATGTCTGAGCCAGTTATTAAAATAGGTTTCTACAAAATACCTTAAGAATACATTGACCTTCACACTTCACCCTCCTGCTTTCTTCTGGGCTGATGTCAAATCAATAAAAAAAAAAAAAACCCTAAAGCCAATGTTTTATTGATACCTGAACTAATGTAGTTTGCAAAATCTTTTTATTAAGCTTTGCAAACCAATGTCAGGTTAAACTATTGTGCCTAGAAAATGTCAACCTCAAAAACTTATCTGACAAATGTGATGGAGCTTCTTTGACACATTCTAATCAAGACCATACCTGACAACTCCTTCCTTTCAATCACTTCAAGGCTATGAATAAATATTGCAGCAATTTTATACTGTAGGATTTAGCTGTATAAATGATGAGGGTGGGTATTCTGGAGCATTAGCCATTAAATATTTTTAGTTTTATCATTGTGAAGAAAGATTCATAATGTAAACAAAATGTTGTAAAGTATTATAAAAGAAAAATATATAGCTGTGTGACAGTATCTCAAAAAATTAACGTTAAAAAGAATATTAATACTACCGTACATAAGAGATTTTGGATAGATTATTAAATATGTACTGCTTATTACAAACTTAAAAAGAACATAAAGACATGGCAAAAAGTACTGACTTTAGGGACAAAAACCTTCTAAAACATTGAGAGAGTATCTGAGAATTCGATAATATAAGCTATGTGTTTGATAAATAAAACAGAGTAAAACAATGCACTATGATGTAAAGATCAATGAATGAGTGTTCTTTGGGGGTACATAGGGAAGGGACCTCTAGAGTCACCATGTTTCATGACACCTGAGCTTCCGTATCACTTGCTCAATCTGGTTCTTTTCTTCTTGGATGTCTTTTTTTATTCCCAAGCTTAAACACACAACATTTTTCTCATTGCTATTTATCCCTCTATCAAATCAGATACCCAAATGTCATGAAAGTCCATCTTTTACTCCTTTGAGATTTATATTCAACACACAATCAGATCTAATGTTTCTTCATGGACACCTTGGGTTACATTTCTTACTCCAGTTCCAATCCAATTAAATCAAAAGTCTTCTAGCTCCTGAATGAAAATACCTATGTCATAGCCTCTATATCTTTTACATTAAAAACACTGTTATCTTCTTTAACTATTGTTCTGAAAAATCAATGCAGTTCATATCTTCATCTCATAGCATATGGAAAAACATTTGTGTATCTTCCATGATTCTGTATAAATTTGCTTTTTATTCTACTTTCATACTGCTGTGTATCATGCTGACGCTAGAATTTACTTTCTTTTATAACCACAGTAACTAATTTCACTTACCTTTAGATCCTCCTCTTATTTTTTTCCAACTACCAAAACAAGCCAGGCTTTTAGCACTCTCTAAAATAACCCATGTGATTTTGTGTCCTCCAGATTACTAAGCCATGGACTGGACTGTTCATCAATAGTCTTATACCTCTTTGACTTCCCAGTACTAGGAAGAGTGCTTGGCACATGGTAGATGCTCAATAAATGTATAATAAATAATAACTCCAAAGACGATGCTTACTAAATGTCAGACTTTTCATGAAAAACTTTAAATGAATCATCTGAATTAATCTTTCTAACAACCCATGAAGAAACTAAAGCTCATAAACATTAAACAATTTACCCAAAGTCAACAGTAAGTGACAGAATTAGTATAACTGCATTATATATCATAATGCAAAATAATGCCCAATTATCAGCTGTGTTATAACTTAGTGGCTAATACACTTAAATTTCATATTAAGGAAACTGTAACATCATAAAGATCGATAATATATTTTATATAATCAACTTTATCAGTAAGAAAATAAAATATAAAGCAAATCACTATATTGTGAAACAGAATAAATATATATGTAATGTGATAAAATTCCTTACAAGGAGACAAAAATAAAAATACTAATAATAAACCACAGTTTTAAGGTGGCGATATGGTCATTTACATATGTTTTGAAAACACCCTTGGCTTCAGCACAATATCACATCTGCACCTTGACCTTAGACTATTAATATTTTCACATTTCATATTTATACATATATTGTCTTCTCACATGTATGTTACAGTCATGATATTTTAAGTTACTTGAAGACACCATTATTTTATTGTGGAAGCCCCTGAAAATCGAGTATAGTTTGCAATAAACAGGATTTATGTCCCCAATAAAAGATGTTGGACCTACCATTACATATCATGTGCACAAGTAAATGTATACATGTGAATTATATTACATGTAAAATCGAAATTTAATGAAAAAGAAAAGGAGAGAGAAATAAAAATTATAAGAAAATAGAATCTAAGAACAAATGCAGAAATTAGGATGGAATAGGCATTGTGGTATTGTGAAAATGACATACAGGACTAAAGGAAAGATGATCCAAGATGAGAAGGTTAGGGTTGGTTCAGTTAATGAGGCATAAACTACTCAGGTGAAAGACCATCTCTTTGGCTATAATGTGATAATATTGTGATTAGCATTATTCTTGGTATTATACTACCAAAGACCACTGGAACTCAACTGTATTCAAGCAAAACTAGGTTTGTTTGTTTTCCACTGCAAGGAGACCACACCCCCAGGAAAACCATTAAATTGGCAGGGATCAGTCAGAGTTTATAAACTAAGGAATTGTTGGAATCACATGAGTCTGTGAGGAGTTACTGTTGTCTGTAGTTTTGGGATCATATAGATAGATCTAAGTGAGCTAATATTAGAAGAGTTTGAGTTCATATAGTTTTTGCATGTCATTTGCAAGATAGATAGTCATGCATGTCATTATTTGATACTATTCAGCTGTTTTGCAAATCATAGTATACTCTTACAAAGTGTGGTTTCTATTTGAATTCTCAGTTCCCTGTTCATCATCTAGCTACTAATGGAATTTTTACTTTATCAGTATCAATGTAGTCAAATCACATTAGTTAAATAAAATTAACTCATTTTCTGGGATGAACTAGGTAGTAGTTAATAATAACAAAGAAAGATTTTTTCCTCCTTGGTGACATTCCAGTGCTTAGAAGTAGTGCTATGGCACACAGTAGGGACTTTTCCTCCATTACTGCTTTCTGCATTTCCTCATCTCCCATTATTATTCAGAATCTGACAGACCACTCAGTCCCCCTCCTACCTCCAGGTCAATTATAAAGGATTTAGTCCTGGGTTTAGTCTGGTTGAACTCCAACAAGATAAAGGAAGCAATGTATTTATTCATTTCTTTATGGAGCTCTGGCTGAAAATTTACACTAGTTGACTTAAGTCTGATTCAAATGCGAGATTCTATGATTCTTTGAGTCTTGTGGCAAAGAGATGTCAAATGGATTCTTCAGGGTGAAATAATGGTTTTCTTATTCAACAGGCATCAGAACTTTGAGTTGCTATTGTCTTCTATTTTAGTATAAAGTAACAATCCACCATGATTAAAATTAAAATGAATGGACACAATCCAAAGAGCTAATTAGCAATATTAAAAATTATATGCATGATGTTAATATGGTTTTGCTTTACCTATAATTTATAATCACATGGGTTTGTTTCAGTTCAAGTGAGTGTGGTGAGGGATGGGCAAAGATAATACAATGAAAATACAGTAGTCCCCTCTTATCTCTGGAAATATGTTCCAAGACCCCTAGTAGATGCCTGAAACTGCAGATGGTGCCTGCCCCTACACATACAATTGTTCCTCAGTATCTGTGGTTTAAGGACCCTTGGTGGATACCTAAATCCATAGATGCTCAAGTCCCTTATATAAAATGGTATAGTATTTGCACATAACCTATACACATCCTCCCATATCTTTAAATCATCTCTAGATTACTTATAATACCTAATACAATGTAAGTGTTATTTAAATAGTTTTTATATTGTATCATTAGAAAATAACGACCAGAAAAAAAGTCTGTACATGTTTAGCACAGATGCACTCACGCATTTTTTTCTGCATGTTTTCCATGTGTAGTCGCTTGAATCCAAGGATGTGAAACACATGGATACAGAGGGCAGACTGTACTATGTTCTTTCCTTGATGGTAATGAGTGGGTGGCATATACAACGTGGATAGGGACAAAGGGATGACTCACATCCCACACAGAATGGAGCAGGATGGCACAAAATTTCTTTATGCTACTCGGAATGGCATGCAATTTAAAACTTATGAATTGTTTATTTCCGGAACTTTCCATGTAATATTTTTCATACTGTGGTTGACCACAGGTAACTGGAACCTTGGAAAGCAAAAAACAGATGGGAGTATGGGGAAACTATTGGAATAATGTTTTATTTTTCCAAATGCCATTATTGGCCCATATGTACTAGGTATATCCTTTAATTTATGATTTTAGCAAAAGTAATGTGTTCTTGCTGATTTACTCATACACTTACAATGACCTGGTGACTGACTCTGCATTTATACGAGGTCGGCTAGGATTATCCCTAGGATCAATGGTGATGAGCAAGAGGGAAAGTAACTGGTTCCCAGAGTGTTTAGTTCCACGACCTTGGCATGATTAGAGGACTAATGGAGAAATGACCCCTGTGAACACTTCTATTCCTGAAGTAATTATTGAGGAAAATATTTTGTTCTTGCTTTTAACGGAAAATGTGGAATTAATTTACTAAACCAAGTAAATGAGTCCTGGACTCTGCTTCCACTTTGGGTGGCTTCTTTATCCTTGATGAGACTTCATATAACTTGTCTGTGGATACTCACCACAAAACCGTATGTTGATAATAATAACCAGTGCATTTACAAACCCTGATGTAGGTATTTTGAAAATATATGTTACTATAATGTTTGTTTATATTAAAGCTGAATTAAAAATAGTATTTTATTATAGGAAAGGTTTTCAACCATGCTGCTCAGCTTAACAGAGCTCTCGTAAATATTAAAATGTCTTTAGTAAGCCAAACCTCACTCTCCTAAACCTAAAGGCACACTGCTCCAAGATGAAATAATGTATCTCTCAGACTTCTTGTTATTTGCCAAAACAACGACTAAATTTCAGTTAAATAATTAGACATAATGCTTATATTGTATAAAATACTTCCACAGAACAGTTGCTATTGATTACATTGTGTGCCCCCCCCAAAAAAATATGTTTAAGTACTAACCCTTGAAACTTGTGAATGTGACCTTTTTTGGAAACATGGTCTTTGTAGATGCAGTGAGTTAGGATGAGGTCATTAGAGTGGATCCTAATCTAACATTTGCTGTTGTCCTTATAAGAAGAGAGAAGATAGCCATGTGAAAAGAGACACACAGTTAAAAAACACGTTGACAGAGGAAGAGATTGCAGGGATGTAGCTGCAAGCCAAGGAAAGCCAAGGATTGATGGCCAACACCAGACGCTAGGGAGAGGCAAGGAAAGATTCTACCCAGAGTCTCAGTGGGGACAAAGCCCTGCTGACATCTTGATTTCCAACTTCTAGCCTCCAGAACTGTGAGAAGAAATAAGTTTTTGTTCTTTTGAGGCACCCAGTTTATGGTACTTTGTTCCCACAGTCCTAGGGGGCTAATATAGGAGTGTTGTCTAATTTTAAAATCCAATTTCCCAAAGAAAGGATAGTTTATTCTTAAAGCATAAGTCTATTAAAATGCAGAACGCCATGATGTTATGTAATGAAACAATATTAACTCACCATATTCATTCAGAACCCTCCACATGAATTATTTTTATACTAATAATTTTGTGTGTGAAACATTACTCTTAGATCTATGGGTATTGTCCTAATTTAAACCATATATTTTCTACATGTACACAGTAACTAGAAGCTAGTTAGTAGATTTCAATTTTGGTGCTTCTATTTAAGACAATTTACTGGATTGTAACAGTATCCAGAAACAAAGAAAGTGGTAATGATTACCAAACAAATAGAGGAACAGAAGTATGAAATCTATACTTGTGGATAGTATGTAGCTTTTTGAACAATTTCCCCCCAAACAATGCGATTTCTCGTTTTTCTATAAAGAATGTAAATGCTGCCCCCTGAACAATGACTCTATTACAAAGTGATGATTGTATTTCTTGAGAATTACATTTGACAGTGCATTACTGATGATGGTGTTCAAGTTTTTTGAAAAAGCACTATTGTGGAAAATGATAAGCTGAAAATCACCACTTTATGATTTTCTTTTGCTCATGTAGGAGTTCACAACTATCCCAATACACATTAGCTTTCTTTGTTTAGTCCCCAATTTGTCACTCATACTGCCAAAATATCACATTAAATGCATTACTGTACCATAGAAGAATGGCAATTATAGAAATACTAAGTACTATGTTAAAAACTCACAGTATGCTAGATATACACTGGTACATTAGACTTTTTTTTTTTTTTTTTTAGTATAGGAAATATCTAAGTACTTCTTTCTGAAAAAATACATTAGATTTGAAAAATAAAGGACTATGTTTTTAGGTGATCTGTTTGAACATATTTGTTTGGGGGGAAATTTTCAGTTCACAAAACCTCTATTTTTATCAGTCCCCATGGCTTTGGATATTTATTAAGTATTAGCCATATTAGCACCAAGTGAAAGCAGCGGTTTTGTACTCAGTGCCCTGAAATCTCACCCTACTAACCTTTACATAGACTTACAAGTCACTGGTGCATAATAAGTATAGCCTCCACTTAATGAAGCTAGATCTTTATATTTTTAACACTCATTTGGAAAACCAATTAACTCCGGCTCTATTGAACAAATTGAGCAGGAAATAAATCAAGTGTTAAAACATTGGTGACAGGCCAGACTTTCTGTAATTAGGGTGTTGATATGCCCAAGGCTATCTATGTGGAGTTCTATAGTATTTTGATTGACAATTTCCACAGATATTAATTTTTTTTAGAACATCATCCACATGCCCCCATCTCAAAACCCAGAGGCTTGAATGACAGAGACAATCCTAAAAGTGCCACACAATTTACAACAGGAATTGCACTTACTATTTTACATTCAACTTGCCAAGATAATATCCACTATGATAAATAAGTTGAAATTCTACTGTTCTCCATATCAGTTCCAATTTGGAAAGATCATATTGCTGCCTTTTTCAAATTGAAAAAAATATCTTTTAATTGTTAAAATCAAAATAATCAGAATATAAGACAGGGAAATCATCCTGAAGTAAAAGAAAGAAACAACAGGAAGCACAAAGATGGGGGAAAGGGAAAAGGATGAAAGAGAGAGCGATATTAGAGACACTTAACATTTATTGAAATCTGGTATAATATACTGAGACTATAAAAAGAGAGAATGATTAAAAAAGAAGTGCAAGCTCCAACAGTGGGGGAAAAAAAAAAGGGAATGTTAACTCTGCACTATCTCTGAGACACCAAGGAAGTAGCACTCCATGGATGGAGTACCTTGATCTCTGTATAAGTGTAACTGGTTTGGGCTAGAGTGAATTCATTTGGTATTACCAGGGTCTAGATGAAATGTACTTAAAGATTATATTATTCCATGTTCACCAGACATTTTTGACACTAGACAATGGAAATGATGAAAAGATCATTAGAAATATGTGCCTCTTTTTGTAAATTGCTAAACTGACATTTGATTATACTCATCCATTTCCTGTGGTTTTGGTTATTGTAAGCCATTCCTCCAGAACCTTGATAAGTCTAGAAGGATGGTAAAACCAGGTTTCCAGATTTCAAAAGTGAACAAAGAAAGCACGCAAGATGATACCACTCAGTCTTGTCTCCTTCTAACAATGTTTTTCCTTGTTATCTTAGTATTTTATTCTAAAATAATGTCCTCAAAGTCTGATTACTAGCTCAAAGAAAATACACATTTGTATGTTACTAGGAATTGCTTTATTAAACCCCCAAAGGTTTGGGAAAATCTATAATATCCTTAGTAGTAAGTTAGTACATAATTGAATTAATTACTTCCTCTAATTTCTCTCTTCATTCTTAATTTTTCCCAATATCGTTTTCTTTTAAAGATGTTTATTTTAGCTATAATATCTTACAGCATTTTAGCAACTGAGAAATCTCTCACCCTTTTGAAAGGCAGGCAGTATTTAATTTGTAACATATAAAATGATCTCATTCATACAAATGATCTTAGGGACATAAATGTTCAGGTGAGGGCAAAGAAGGGTATAAGAAAATATGGAATTCAGGGAAGAGTTTTTCATTCAGTTTAAATGAATGATTTAAATTAAAATGTTTCAATATTAGTTTATTTTCTTCAAAATATTGTCAAATATAATGTAACTTAAGGAAATAAAACAAAATGCTGGAGCTCACTTTGTCCTTACTGTCATTTTCTTTCTTTCTATCTCTCTCTCTCTGAGACATATCCAAAATATGGAGTTGATACATCTCTTCTCTGTCTGTGTTTTTATGTCAGAGAGAGATATATCTATAAACAATATGAACATTGTGTTTTTAACATTCTGTAACTTGTTTTATTGATTAGTAACTGAGTGCACTGTTCTTTCTGAGTTTAAATGAGATGCACAGTCCAAACAGGACGTTATAGTAAATTTGATTCATGTTTATAGACACTGTTTTCAACGCTAGGAGAAGCCATGTTTCCACTTTCCTAGAAGTTAGGTGAAGAAACACAGGAAAATGAACAAATGAGCACGATAATCATTTATGTTAAGAGATTTTAGGGAAATAAGCAGACAGAAGAAGAAAGATACGTCTGAAGATGACTTACAACTGAAATCAACTGACCAAAATGAAGTGGCCAAGCCAAGATCAGGGAATGAACGGTCTGAGGGAAATGAAATAGCAGGTGCCAAAGTTCTGAAGAATGAACAAATGGAAACTTTTCAACAGTGAAAAATAAAGCACTGCCAAATACCCTCTGAAGTACATAACATTTGTCATTTATTTTCAGGTGAGGCACAAGAAAGTTTATTAACTTGTCCGAGCTAGAAAGTGTTAAAGCCAAAATGCAAGCCTGGGTTCCAGACCCTTGTTCTCAATACACCTACGGCCACTTGGCTGAACCAGCAAGAGAGTTAATGGAGATGGTAGCAAGAAATGTTGGTTTGCTGTGAAAAGCAAACCAACATTTGGTTGTTGAGTGGCTTTTTCAAATTGCAATGAAGACAATGAAGATTTGTAAGCATTTGAGTGATGCTTACATATTATATTTGAGAAGGATGATTCCTGCTGCTGAGAAAGAATGGATTATTAGAGGTTAAGAGTAAAAGCCATTAGAAGATTTTCATGAGATTCTAGTCAAGAGATGATGATGGCTCAGATAAGACCACATTGTGGACCAAGATGTGTTTTGTTAAGTGTAACCAATGTGACATTCTGATGGATTTTATATGGAAGGTGAAAAAATGGAGAAACATAGGTTGAAACAGATTTTTTGGCTTAAGCAATGGGTGAATGGAGGTACTTTATAGAAGATGAAAAATATTTGATAAAGGATGGGTTTGACAGGACTTGAAGCCATAGAACAGAAAGTCTTTTTTGGCTAGTTTAAGCAGGTACTTGGCTTAACAAATTTGGATCTTGGGAAGAGTTTAATTCTGGAAAATTAATTTAGGATTGGTGAAAAACAAACTAATTAGAGGGTCAAACCAATCTATGCTTCCTGTCAGGAGTAATTTTTGCTCTTAGGTACTTTCTAGAAGTGACATTTGTATTCCTATTTTAATGGAAATTTGTATATTACAGATTTATACAATCCATTTATACAGAAGGGATCTCATTTGCTGGCAGATTTCTTATGGTCTTTTTCTGTGCATGTAGAACACATTTAGTTAAATTATTTACTACAACTGTGGTTTTTAATAACAGTTCTTTTGGAGATAAATTAAATGACAGTAAACACCAGATAATTGAGAAAAGCAAAGTGCTACCTGGATAGCCATGTTTCCCTGAAACCCCTTCCTCTTAGGTTTCTAACATCAACCTTGATGGGGCTGACTAGATATCTAATGATTGTGTAAGAAGAATTTTACAGAATTGGGAAATGTATATCAAATGACTATGTAAGCTGACTGAATTAGGATTTAACACATTAACTGCCATGTGAGTTGTATTTAACTCACACTAGTTTTGAGCCCAGGGCCTGCGAAGCATATGTAACTCACATGTCTCTTTACTTTGGGAGCCATGTGGTGTGCAGGCAACTCACGCTGCCATGCTGTAGCATACATGATGCCTCCCTGGGCAAAACCACAGAAAACAATAACAAATAACAAATTTTTCATTAAATTAGAAAGGATTGTTTTGTTTTTGAAGTTTTTATTCTATTTTCATAATAAAACCCCATGGCCCCAAGGGAAAAAAAATTCTACTGTGGCAATATGTTAAACATGTTTGTCTATTATTTCTTTTCATTTGGTTTCCTAAGAAATCATTATTAAACACCTATATTTCCTTATTAATTCAAAAAGTTTATCCCTCAGTAACCTGAATATTTGGCTTTCAACTTTCTCCTACTTCAGAGGATTTCAAAGTGTAGTTTGTGGACCACCTCTGTCAGAATCTACTGGGGTGCTATTTAAACAATATGAAAACTTAGGCTAGCAAGACATCTTAAATCAGAAAGTCTAGATTTAGGTCTTGGAAAGCTGCACTTTTAAAAGCCTTCCAAAATGGTTCTTACATTTGCTAAAATTTGAGAACTGCTTTATTTAATCTATAGAACCTGTGTAACTGTATTATGTCATTAATGGATACAGGATACAAGTGAAGACTCACCTTGATCCATCTGGAAACTTTTTAATGCTAATGGACAGGTACCAATGACCTAAAATTCTGAGAACATGCGAAAAGTAAGACAACATTTCTAAGATCAACTCTCTGAATTGAAGGTGAAACTTTTACTGGCAAACTGACTTTTTCCATCTCTCCTGGGTATGCTGCCACTATCACTCTGCAGGTTGCCAGAGTGATAGGTGGTGAAAGCTCATTTTGCTGCTGCAATTAATTTTTTTTTCCCCACTTATAAGACTTGGAAACAATAAATTTCATTTAGCTAGGTTTTAGATGCCCTACAGATTGCTTCCAATATTGGTGAATATCGTATTGCTAAGATTTTCTTTTCTTTCTACCTTCTTTCAGTCTCTTTATCTTTATATAACTCCAGAACCAAACTGTGCCACATTAGGGACCAATGAGGAGGATTCCTGGTAGAGTAAGAATTCAATTTGACATAGTCCAGATTTTGCAGATGCCTGGAGTAGTCTAAACCTTAAACCTACTAGTATGCTCACTCCAGATAAAAATTTCTTCATTTATATAGTTAGAAGACACAGTTAGCCCAATGTGTCAAATTTGCCAAAGAATTTCATGAATTTCCTTGAACGTTTTCATTATTTGAGGTTCTTGTTTGTTTTCACGTTTCTTAAAATACTCTCAGAACCGAAGTGACCTCGTTCATTTCAATGACTTCAGTAGCCATTTCTAGGGATAAATCCCTATTGTATGGTCTCAAACTCTTTCTGATAAATTTTAAACCTGTATTTCCCACTGCCAGTTAGTTATCTTTTCTTGACTGACTTACAGGCACCTCCAAATCAGTCTATCCAAAACTGAGCTCATGTTCTTTTACCAAATTTGTTCTTCATCTTGTATAGGATATCCCAGTGAAAGACCAACATTTACCCAGTTTTCCAAGTCAGAAAGCCAAGCATCATCCTTGAACATCTTCCCTTTTTATATCCAGTTGATCCTCGAGTCCTGTCAAATTCATCCTCTGAAAATCTCATGAATCTCTTGACTTCCCATCATACCCAGTACCATTGACCTTATATTAGATCATCTTTTCCCTCACCTGGATCGGTGCTTCAATCTCTGAATGTGCTTTCTCTTCCCATCTCTTGGTCTCACTAATTCTCCACAAAACTTGGTCTCGTTCTAAAATATTTAAAAATTCTTTAATGGCTTTCCATTTTTCTTAGTATAAAGTCTAACTTCTTAAAACATCCTAAAAATGTCTCCTTTATTTGTGTGGACTCAGATTAACTCCCCAGGCTAATCTGTTTCTACTCCATGCTTCATGCTTTTCTGTTCAATTCTCTAAGTGCATTAGGTGAGCAATGCAGTCTTCCAGACAAGCCCTCTCCCCCTCAGACTCTATCTTCCCCATCCAAGCTGTGACATGAGATCTGAGCCCAAACAATAATACTCTCACTCACCTCCCCTTACGTAGGGATCAGTATCTCTGTTCTGTATACTCATGATAGCCCATATTATTTCTATTGCAATCCTTAAAACAGTATAGTATAATTAGCTATCTGTTTTTATAACTCTACATTCCCCCAATTGCTCAGCTCCATGAAGACAGGCACTATTCCTATTTGGGTTTCTTTGTTTTTTCACTATTATATCTCTAGCTTCTGGCACAATGCCTAGGTTAACATATATGTGATAAATGACGAATGATGTGGTAATTATAACTGATAGGCATTGGGTGCTGGGTTTACTGAGTTGAGTAGATTTTAAGCTTCTTACTAGACTCAGTTAGTTACAAGGGACCATGAGAATGGATTAGCATGTCTGCCATAGCTGAGAAAGTAGGATTGGTGAGACAGACACCATGTTATGGACATCCTTCACCTCTCACTAAGGTTTCCTCCAGCTCTTTAGGGAGGAGAAATTAGGGTTTTACATTAAAACCCTACACAAGAGTTGTATATAATTATTGATATTAAGATAAAATTATTTAAATACATTTTGTTCTGAAAAAGTATGTGGGTTAAGTCTTTTGCAATGTATCATTGCTATTCTTTATAAAATTTTCACTTAAAAAATATTCTCTAGATTTAGAGATTGAGTAAAACTTATTTGATAGTTAAAGATAGCAGTCCAAGGCTGGGCGTGGTGGCTCACGCCTGTAATCCTAGCACTCTGGGAGGCCGAGGCGGGCAGATCGCTCAAGGTCAGGAGTTCGAAACCAGCCTGAGGAAGAGGGAGACCCCATCTCTACTAAAAATAGAAACAAATTAATTGGTCAACTAAAAATATATAGAAAATATTAGCCGGGCATAGTGGCTCATGCCTGT